>CAUYQU010058179.1:0-28933 GCA_963574635.1 Cheracebus regulus
ACCGGGTTGCCATTTTTTAACCATTTGGTTAAAAATAATTTAAAAATTTTCATAAAAAATTTTATAATTTTTTTTTTTTTTTTTTTTTTTTTTTTTTTTTTTTTTTAGATGGAGTCTGGCTCTGTTACTCAGGCTGGAGTGCAGCGGCACGATCTTGGCTCACTGCAACCTCCGTCTTCCTGGTTCAAGAGATTCTCCTGCCTCAGCCTCCCAAATAGCTGGGATTACAGGCACACTCCATGACATCTGGCTAATTTTTTTATATTTTTGGTAGAGACAGGGTTTCACCATGTTGGCCAGGCTGATCTCAAACTCCTGACCTGAAGTGATCTGCCCACCTAGGGCTCCCAGTGTGCTGGGTTTGCAGGCGTGAGCCCCCGCCCCCTGCCAGACTTGATCTTATTTACATCCAATTTCATATCTTAATTACACCTAATTTCCAGAAGCCTGAAGCAAGGCCCTACTTCTCTGATTATACAGAGTTGGCCAAAGGGCCCCATGCTGATGCCCTTTCTTCCCAGAAATCAGCCTGTATGCTGCCCTCAGCTCACTGCTGTGTGTTACTTGGCAACCTTACAACATACCCAAACTCACCACATTGAACAGCAATCACTGTGCATCTGGAAGGCAACACACTGTGGCTGGACAGTACTGCATAGCTGACCCCAAACCTTCCCCTGTCCTGCCTTGCTCTTTCAGGGTCTTTGGTCTGGAGTAGGAGCAAGACTGGAGAATGATCCTTGGTCAAGGTCCTTGGTTTAGAGGCTCAGGACAGGCAGAGGTCCCTGAAAGTCCCCCCAGGTGTTTTCACTGGAAGTTCCCATTCCTACTTTCTACTAAGCACCCCAGCCCCAACCCCAATCTACATAGGGAAAATCCACAGTAGCACTAAGCCATTATTTCAAGTCAAAGGTCTTCATCCCCTTTGAATGATGATGGGTCCAGTTAAGAATTAATTACAGGCTGGGCTCGGTGGCTCACACCTGTAATCTCAGCACTTTGGGGGGCTGAGGCAGGCAGATCATGAGGTCAGGATTTCAAGATCAGCCTGGCCAATATGGTGAAACCCCATCTGTACTAAAAAAAAAAAAAATTAGTTGGGCATGGTGGTGCACACCTGTAATCTCAGCTACTCGGGAGGCTGAGGCAGAATTGCTTGAACCGGGATCTGGGAAGCGGAGGTTGCAGTGAGCTGAGATCATGCCACTGCACTCCAGCCTGGACGACAGGTAAGATTCTGTCTCAAAACAACAACAACAAAAAGAATTAATTCCACTCAGCTGAGATTGTGAAATGTGTGGTGTTTGCTATTCAGGTGAGGTCAGTGATCTAGGGAAGGAAAAATCACTTCTAGCCAAGGTTTCACAGAGGAGATGGGCCTTGGGGAAGGGGAGTTGGATAATCAACTAGGAGGAGGAAAGCATTCCTGATTTGAGGGAGTGGAATACACATCGTATTAGTAAAGGCACAGAAGTAGGGTAGCAAAAGGCCTGGTCAGGGAACTGAGAGGTGGCATCTGCAGGGAGGAGAGGGAGGAGCCCCTCCCTTCCAGACACAGAGCAGACTGGGGCTGTAGAGCGGCTAAATATTTCATTGATGGAAAATTGGATATGGCCATGGTGCTTAGGATATAGACTCTTATTTCATGGCTGGGTGTACCCAGATGGCTGATTACGCTGCAGGAGAGATGCTGCCTCCCCATTCCTGGTTTCCTGGCCACAGGAGGGTGCAGACACTGATCCTTCTTTCCCTATGAGGTCAGCAGGCGTACATGTTCTGGGTCTGGGAAGATGAACAAACCCTCCACCCAAGCCAGACCCCATTGCTTCACAGGTCCCAGACCCACCTCGGCTCCAGTGATTCAGTGGACATGCATTTCACACCTACTACATGTCAGCTATCGTGGTGAGCACAGAGGAGATACAGATGTCTCTGCCCAGGGAGACAGCATAGGGAAACAGACCCCCTAACAGGTCTCTAACTGCAGAGACCACAAATGAAGTGCTAGGTCTGAGCTTCACCGAGGAGGTGCCCCCTGTGCTGATGCAGTCCCTGCAGAGAGGAAGGGGAGGGCTAGGACTGACTCCTAGGCACTGCGCTAGGAGCTTGTTCTGCACTACAACCTTGAATACTCACGGTTACTGTCAAAAGGAGATACCATACCTGCTAATTGCATAAACTAACAGCATTCTAGCAGGAACATGTGCAAAAAATACACGTGAAAGAACTTCGAACCATGAGGACCATCTAGCAGTTTGGAGAGGCTGACACATTCATTGGAGGACCAAAGCGGGCTGGCAGGAAATGAGCCTAGGAAGGTGGATGGGCTTTGCATGTCAGGATAACACATCTGGACTTTTTCTGCGTGGCTTTGGGAGGACTCTGAAGGATAGTGAGTGAAAAGGGCAGCGCTCAGTGTCCTCTTTCCCTTTTCCATCCCGGTGGCCTCTCTAGCTCTGGCCTCCAGATCGTAATAATTCCCCATCATATCAACAAACACGGATTACACACCTTTACTGTGAGCCAGGTACCTTTCTGAGCACTGGGGAAACAGCAATGAACAAGACCAGGGTCTCATCTCACGGAACGATGGAGGACGGAGCAGTGGATGGAGACAATCACCTAGTAAGCAAATACATAAATACAAGATCATCTCCAGTAGTCATAGGTGCTCTGACAAAATGAAAACATAGAAATCGGACAGACAGTGAAAGGGGAGGGGAAGACACTTGAGAGGGGACAAACAAGAAAGGCCTTTTGGAAGAGATGACATTTGAGTTGGGACCTGAAAGGTGAGGGGCCAGACAGGAGCAGATATGAGGAAGGGTATTTCAGAAGGAGGCGCAGGCACTTGCAAAACCCTGAGGCAGGAACCATTTGAGTCGGTTCGAGAAATATGAGATTGAGTATGTCTGGAGCAGCGTGGGCTAGTGGGGGAGTGAAGGAGGATAGGAAGACTTCCAGACCAAGGTGAAGTTGGAATTTTATTGTTCAATACTCAGCTCAAGGCTGGGCATAGTGGCTCCTGCCTGTAATCCTAGCACTTTGGGAGGCTGAGGTGGGCACCAGAGTTTTCTTTCCTGGGGTTTGGGAGAAATACTCAGGGAATTTGGTGTCTGGGCATTTTCAGAGTTCTTGCTTTACAGAAGAGATGGTTGTCCAGCCTCCCATCTAGGAAGAAATGGTAATATTGGGGTGATCCCCTGGGAACAACAGGGTAGGATCCTTTCTGGGCTGGAGTGTTGGAAATCAGAGAGCTTTCTGCATCCTCTCATATAAACTTAATCCTTTTTCCTCAAAGAGGAAGCCCCCAGCCCCATCAGGCGCAAATGTGCTTCTGAACAATATCCCCAGGGGTGAGAAGGATAGCCCCCCTGAGAGAGGACTCCGGACTGCTGGAGGAAAGCTGATACAATGAGCAGAGAAGGGCTTTGGAATTAGGCCTTGGATGTGTTTTTGCGGGTTACCATGATCATTTACTTCTGTGAATTCTTGTTTCCTCTCCTCTCCATGGAGCTACGGATGGTAAGAATACAGGGATCTCAGGACAGGGGGTTGGTGGAGATAGTCAATTTCTCCCATTTCAAACCTTTTCCTGAAAGTAGGTTAAGTTGTTAGAGAACAATGACATTCCTGGGCCACAGAGGCTGCTCTTCTCCAACAGCCAGGGAAAGAGCCCTTAACATCAGACAAAGCCTGAGCTGATTCCTGAGGGAATAAGCAGTGAGAGGCACAGCATGGGACGGCCAGAGGGAGCAGTCCCAGAGTCCCAGAGCTGGAAGGGAGGAAACGCCAAGGCCCCACAGGACAGATGGCAGATGTCTGGAGGACATTTTCAGGGACAGATTCCTTTCACTTCACCCATGAGCCATTGCAGAATTTCATCCTCTTGACAGCCAACAGGGCCCCTTTTTCTCTGAACCAACCCTTCTATTGCAGGGCCACTTCTAAGCCATTCCTCCATGGGCAGGGAGAAGACATACCTAAAGCCTGGCCTGGTGAGTCCTCAGAAAAACCAAGTCAGCACAAATCATCTCTTTCTGAGTCACAGAATTTTTTTTTTTTTTTTTTTTGGTGACATAGTCTCGCTCTGTTGCCCAGGCTGGAGTGCAGTGGCGCAATCTCGGCTCACTGCAACCTCCGCCTCCTGGGTTCAAGCGATTCTCCTGCCTCAGCCTACTGAGTAGCTGGGAGTACAAGCGCATGCCACCACATCCGGCTAATTTTTGTATTTTTAGTAGAGACATGGTTTCACAATATTGGCCAGGCTGATCTCAAACTCCTGACTTTGTGATCCACCACCCCCTTGGTCTCTCAAAGTGCTGGGATTACAGGTGTGAGCCACCACACCCAGCCAAGTCACAGAATCTTGAGCACTTTTAACATCTCTGTTCTTTTCCCCATCAGTGGCTAGCCTGGTGTTTGTCCTGAGAATGAAGTAGGAGTAGGTCGGCTGCCCGCAAGGTGGTTTCTCCTGCCCTAACCTATGGACTATGGGAGCTAGAGAAACAAAGAGGCCAGCACAGGAGGATTGCTTGAGCCTAGGAGTTCGAGACCAGCATGGGCAACAAAATGAGACCTTGTCTGTATTGAAAAAAAAAAAAAAGCTGCAGATCAGGACGAGAGCAAATGGGCTGGAGCCTGCAGAGGATGGCAAGCAGGTCAGTTCTGTAAGGAGGCTTGGGAAACCTGGCAGATGCTAGGCTAGGCTTGCAGCAAGAGCCCAGCTTCATGACCGCACCAACCTGGAGGTAGGAGGGAGAGAGGGGGCTGATGAGGATGGGACCTGGTTAGGCTGCAGTCCAGAAGCTGCGCTGGGACCTGAGCCGAAGGCAACACATGCTCCTGAGGTTCAGAGAAGGAGGCAATTTGTGTTGGGCTGGTTATTGGCACCTTCTATCCCTCCAAAACACCCGGGCTGGGCCCGATCTTCTCGTGTAGTTCTCTCTTGCTTCCCTCAGGGAGTCATGGAAAGAATTAGGGGTGATAGAGCATAACTTTGCAGCCACCCTATTCCCTTAGAGAACCCCCTCCCACTTTTCCATCCTCCTATGGGCATTTCCTAAAGCCTAGCCTAGAGGTGACAAGAAAGGAGAGTGTTTTCTGATTTCACAGAGCCGACCACCACTCCTAGCCAAAGCTCCAGGTGAGGCAGAGCTTGAGGCCACGTGTGTTAAAGAGTGCAAATTCATCCTCACAAATTTTTCAGAGATTCCATCTAAAGCATCCTTAGGCTGAATAATGAAGAATTCAGTTCTCGTCCCCACCCCCTCTCTCTGCCTTTCTCCACACACATACCCTCCCCCGCACCCATTTCAGAATCTTCTCTTTTTCTGCTGCAGTCTCCTCCTCCTCCTCCCTCACCTCCCTTCTCAGCAGGAGCACACCAGGACAAGAAAATGCTACTACAGGAGCCTCCCAGCCACAAGAACTGGTTTCTCTGAGTGAGCAGTTAATGTAGACCTGGCCACGAAGTCATTACTATGCTGAGCACATTTCTGTCTCACCATGTCTAATGTAACCCAAGAAATAATGCAATTGCGGCTAGTGGACTTCACCCAAACTGTGCCCTAGGTTGCCTTGGGGAACTGGTTCTGCTGCTTCAGGCTAACTCACTTCTTGTGGCAGGAGGCTGCTGATATGGTCAGTTCCCAGGAATCAGCTACTGGGGGAGGGGGGTAAGGGAAAGGCGGTGGGTGGGTGTAGGAAAGGGCACCTATATAACGTGGATTCATAAATGGGCTGCAGAGAGAGTAGAAAGACTCTGAAACTGGATGCACAGGTTTGTACGTGTATTTTTTCTGGGGATGAGGATCAATTTTTTTTTTGTCTGATTCTCAAAGGATTCAGAGACCCTCAAAATGCTTACTCGTATTGGGTGGTAGATAAAACAAGAAACTGAAATGTTTCTTTTTTCATTTTTGCTCCCCAGTGAGTTTGAGTTTTATTCAATTTCTTGTATAAGAGGAGAGCCTGAGTCCATGGAAATTAAGGTTGAACATCCTGAGTATGCAGTTCCTTGGATAGCCACCAAGAAAAGACCTAAGCAGGAGACATGATGTCACCTTCGGGGAGGAGACTCTTCAGCTGTCTGGCATGAGAGGAGCAGAAATAAGGAGGATCACTGGCCTTGAACCCCCACGGAGAGGCCAGAGTACCTTTCTGGGACCCAGTCCAGGCTTTGTCTTGAACACGCAGCTCCAAAAGAGATGCTGTGCAGATTCAAGCTGCCAAGTCCTGAAGGCCCTGAGGGAGAACCCAACCCCAAGCAGCCCAGATGATATCTGGGTATCCTGTGCCCTACCCACGAAGATCAGAAGCCTAAAGTCTAGAGCTCACTGCAGAACCAGACTAAAGATAGCTTGAGGGCCACTGAGCCCAGCCTTCCTAACCTCCCACGGAAAGGGGAAGAGAGAAAAGGGCCTCCACTCATCAACCCACCAGCTCCTGAGTCCCTTTAGCCCTTGGCATGGTAATTAATGGTCAGGAAGTTATGCATCAGCCTCAGCAAGCTAACATGGCAGGAGATCCCTCCTGACAGCAGAGCTGATAAGAAATTTGCTAATGCAATTTATCACTTTAAAAAGCCATATGTCTGTGGGGATGTGCACTTCTCTGCAGCAGCTAGTGTAATTGTCAGAGCAGAGCAGCGAGCAGCTCTCGGAAGGGGGTGAGGATGATGTCTTCACTAAATCAGTGGTGCAATGCAGCAGGCAAGGGGGCTGGGATGAGGGGTGTGATGCTGGTTGGAGGGCACCCACCCCTCAAGATCCCAGGAAGCCAGGGCTGCAGGCCCATTCTGGGGCCCCAGTAAACACCAGAGGAGCCCGAACTCCAGCCCCTGCTGCCTTTGAGCTGCATGAAACTGTGCATTGGTTCCTGGCACAGTGTTAAAATAAGAAGCGACTCTGTCTGCAGTGATGACTGATCTGAGTCTCAGCCATTGAGTGTGAACACACAGGACCCCACTCCAGCAGCTCCTGGGGACAGGGCTGATGCCATGTGCACATTTGTTCTTTCCCTCCCATCCCCCCGCAAGAGCCACTGGTCCTTAGTCAGAGTCAGGGAAAGAGGGTTAGAAATCCACCTCAGGCCCAACAACAGCTCTGCTCCCAGTTTAGACAAAAGGCAAATTGCTTTGAGTACCCAGTGTTTGGCAAAAATAAAGAGTGGTTTCTGCAAAGGAGAAGAACTGCTGTTTTGGGGTTTTGATTCAAACACTCAATTGCAAACCATTTTTCCCAAAGCAAGTTGATAGAGAAGCAAGGAAAACAAGTGTCCTTCTGGGAGTGGAGTCCAGGGCTGCTGAGAAGGCTGTGGGAAGGAGTGAGAAGATCCACGTGGCTGGGCCTCCACTGTTTTCTGGAAGAGTCCCCACTCTCAGTTACTTGTGGAATGAGAGGGGCTGGGGAGAGGGATGAGATAGGGCAAGCCACCACCAGCACCCAGAGAAACATTTTCCAGTTTCCACCAACTAAATTTCCCTCTAAAGCAAATTTTGACCCTATTTTCTGTCCTTTAAATTAATGCTTCTGGTTTTGTTTTGTTTTGTTTTGTTTTTTTCCCCGGCTGGAGTGCAATGGCACGATCTTGGCTCACTGCAATCTCTACCTCCTGGGTTCAAGTGATTCACCTCCTTCAGCCTCCTGACTAGCTGGGATTACAGGGGCCCGCCACCATGCCCAGCTAATTTTTTGTATTTTTAGTAGAGACGGGGTTTCATCATCTTGGCCAGGCTGGTCTCGAACTCCTGACCTCAGGTGATCCACCTGCCTCAGCCTCCCAAAGTGCTGGGATTACAGGCGTGAGCCACTGCACCCTACCTAAATTAATGCTTTGAATTTTGCATGAAGACACTGAAGAAAGACGAAGCACAAAGACCCAAGTAATAATCAACAGCAAGAAGAAATCCCATGCTCGGGGCCTGAACAGCTCAACATGTGTATATAAAGCCCCACATTGCCTTCGTGTTTAAGTCCTTCTGCTCAGCTCATACTGATGGAAATGGCTTGGGTGGGCCAGGGGGAAGTATAGCCTAATGACTCCCTGGAGGATAGCCTCATGATTCCCTAGCCTTCAGGACTATGGGAGAGGACTGGCAACAGAAACCGGTACGATTTTTTAAGTGAGTCCAGCCTTGTGGGAGCAGTTTTACAGCAACTCCCAAAGTCCCCTGTGAAATGAAGCCCACCTAGGGTCCCAGGGACCCCTTTATGTGCCCTTTAAAATATACTTTAGGTTGGTCCGAGTGCAGTGGTGTTTACAACTAATTGATCACAACCAGTTACAGATTTCTTTGTTCCTTCTCCACTCCCACTGCTTCACTTGACCAGCCTTAAAAAAAAAATTAAAAAAAATAATAATAAAATAAAATAAAATATACTTTAATATAGAAGATTCTATCCTTTAATATTTATTTATTTTTAAATTTCCCTGATCCTCCTCCCATGTCTATTTTTCCAAATCAATCTTTGGTTTTTTTTTTCTCTCTTGAGACAGGGTCTTGCCCTGGCACCCAGGTTGGATCATGTCTCACCGCAGCCTCAACCTTCTGGGCTCAGATAATCCTCCCAGCTCAGCCTCCTGAGTAGCTGCGACTACTGGTGAGTGCCACCACATTTGGCTAATTTTTTACTTTTTGTAGAAATGGGATTTCACTGTGTGGCCCAAGCTGGTCTCAAATTCCTGGGCTCAAATGATCTAACTGCCTCGGCCTTCCAAAGTGCTGGGATTACAGGCATAAGTCACAGCTCCTGGTCCCAAATCAATCTTAATGCCATTTCTGCCAAGTTCAAAACAAAGATAATTCTGTTGACATTTGGCTGAGACTACATCAAATTAATAGATTATTTTAGGGAAAATATTTTACCTTGTATGGGAGGCAAAATTTCTACCTCTACTTTCTTAGGGTTTTTAACTGGGCCTGAGAATTAATCAACATAAAACAGATTAACGGGAGGAAAGGAAACATCGTTATTTAAATAAGTTTACATGAGATGGGAGCCCTCATAAGGAAATGAAGACCCAAAGAAGCAGTTAGAGTCAAACACTCATATACTGAGTTGGACAGAGTTTCACAAAATAAATGATAAAAATGTGACAAGGCAAGGGGGCTTGGGCTAGGAAGGATGCTCACGAGCAGTGACTGGGAAGAGGAAGGTTGGTTTCCAAGGTCATTTTGTACAGATTCGTCTCCGCCTCCTCTCCCACCTGGTGATAAGACTGTTGCTTTCTGACCGGCGTGGTATTGCATGCCTGTAATCCTAGCACTTGGGAGGCCAACGTAGGCAGATCACTTGAGGCCAGGAGATGGAGACCAGCCTGGTCTGATGATAGGGAGTCCCTCATCTCTATTTCTTATTTAAAATAATAATAATAAAAGAATGTTGCCTTCCTTCTGGTATAAAGAGGACATCTTCCATATGGGGCTTTTGTTCTTTCTTTCAGAAATAAAAAGGAGTGATCAGAGTGTCCTTCCAGTACCTGCTGGCTTTCAGTTGCCTTTGGCTCAAAATAACCCTTATGCCAAAGGGGCATATTTTGAGGTGGCATATTCTGTCACCCTTCAACTTTTACAACATTGAGTTTTTCTATTCAGATCAGAGTATGTTTTTCATTTAAATAAAGTCTTGCTGTCCAAATACTTTTTAAAACTCCATATTGGCTATGAATTACCTACCTTCAAGCCTCATTTGGCAAAGAGCCTGTAGAATCTCACCCACTAAGCAGGGAATGTGTTATCTCTTCCTTGGTTATCAGGTGAATTATATCTTTCAAGAGAGCTGCCTACATGCCTTAATTTAAACCAAAAGACACCGGGACAAACAGCCACCTTGGGGTGTCCTGGCTTTGACCATCAACCTAGACTCTAGGTTTTGGGGCCTTGCTCATTCTAGTTCCCTACCACACACAGGAAGTCAATCTCACCTGTATTCCCAGGTCTTTGGGAGGCTGAGGTGGGTAGATCACCTGGGGTCAGGAGTTCCAGACCAGCCTGGCCAACATGGTGAAACCCTCTCTCTACTAAAAATACAAACATTAGTTGGGTGAGGTGGCAGGCACCTGTAGTCTCAGCTACTTGGGAGGCTGAGGCAGGAGAGTCGCTGGAACTTGGGAAGCGGGGGTTGCAGTGAGCCAAGATCATGCCATTGCACTCCTAACTGGGTGACAGAGTAAGACTGTCCAAAAAAAAAAAAAAAAAAAAAAAGAAGGCAATCTCTATTCCAAGGCCAATAAATGAAAACTCCCTTCATTTTTACCTTGTCAGCAGTGAGCATCTCTGGGTCTCAGGGAGGAGAACCAAGGCAGGGGTCAGGACTCCAAACGTGATACTGCAAAAGATGGAACCTTGGCACGAGCAGAAAGGTCACTCTCTGACCTTCTCCTGCCTTTCTGTCCTGAGGCCATAAAGGAACTCTCCCTTCCCTCTCTTCTCCCCTGAAGACCCTCATGTGACAGGTGTCCTGCTATATGACTGGGGGAAAGGAATAAAGACTCAGAAATAAGGGAAGAATCTGAACCAACAGGCCTTGCTAAGATTTCCCGCAGCATTCGCCATCAGATTATGTGCTTTTTGTCCAGTCATATTTCTACACAACTGTCCATTCTTCAACCTTAGCAAAAAAATACTTTTTCCTGGGTCTTTGGGTGTTCATTCCTGAAGGCTCCTGTGTCATTTAAAACTTTGGTTAAATACATTTGTGATTTTTTTTTTCTTTTATTAGCTTGTTTTTTGTTATAGGAGTAGCAGCCATGAGCCTTGTGATAGGTGAGGGAAAGATAACTTTTTCTCCCCTACAAAGATAAAATTTCTGCCTTTTATTAAGGCAAGTGGTTAGGGGCTAACTTGAGAGCAGGTGCTGGTGCTGAGGAAAACCCTGCCTTGCCCCAGATTTTCCTAATTATAGTGCCCCCTGCTCTCTTTTTTTTTTTTTTTTTTTTGAGATGGAGTCTTGCTTTTTTTTTTTTTTTTTTTTTGAGATGGAGTCTTGCTCTGTCGCCAGGCTGGAGTGCAGTGCCGCAATC
Source organism: Cheracebus regulus (assembly GCA_963574635.1). Taxonomy (NCBI): domain Eukaryota; kingdom Metazoa; phylum Chordata; class Mammalia; order Primates; family Pitheciidae; genus Cheracebus; species Cheracebus regulus. Next base: position 11,026 of record CAUYQU010058179.1, read on the forward strand.
TCTGTTCACTGCAACCTCTGCCTCCCAGGTTCAAGCGATTCTCATGCTTCCGCCTCCCAAGTAGCTGGAACTATACAAGTCATGTGTCACCATGTCCAGCTAATTTTTGTATTTTTAGTAGAGATGGGTTTCACCATGTTGCCCAGGCTGGTCTTGAACTCCTGGCCTCAAGTGATTCACCCACCTCAGCCTCCCAAAATGCTGGGATTACAGGAGAGAGCCACTGCGCCTGCCCCCCCTCATGTATCTCCTCTGCAGGGCCGGCTTTGTGGGTGGGTGAGCTCCAGCTTAGATGAGCTCTGCACTTGGTTTAAGACTCCCTTGTTTAGCAGTTTCTGGAAAATAAGAAAAATAAAAAGCAATACTTTACCGAGGGGTCAGCATCCAAGTCCAGGAAAGACCAGGTGCCAGTCCAGGGCCTTGGACAGCCTCTGCCAGGGCTTCTCTCTGCATCCTGCAGCAGGCAAGTCCTTGCTCCCCTCTGCAAATGGGCCTGAGTGATGGATTTTTAAGGGGACATCTCACAGAGGACTCACTGGTCCCTTCCTCAGCTCCTCTTCCCTGCCTGCCTCCCAGGGTCTGGGATATAACTCAGCCCACTCAGCAAACCCTCAGCAAACTCTGCTGGCTGTCATCTGGACTCCCTCAGGCCCAAGCCTGCTCAGTGTTTCCAGAGTTTAGACCCCAGACGTGAGTAAGCAGCCTGCATGATCTCTCCAGACTTCTGCCTCTCTCAAGACCTCCCGGGAGCCCAGGTCGACAGGAAAGAATACTTCCAGACCACTAGCAGGAGCACATCTGGTCTCCTGGGCCGACGGAGCCATCATAGCAGGAGAAGAGAAGGACCGGAGCTCCTGGGCCGTAATACACAAGGGTTACTTAGCTGCCTCGCAGTGCAGTCAGGGAGGAGGGAATGGTGGGCTCCTTCTGAAAGCTCAGGACCACATATTCTAGGAACCCGCAGGATCCCTCCTCTGGCAGCCAGGAGGATGAGGGCAACTTGAGCAGCAAAGGTGTCCGGACACTGCTGGGGAGAGGAGGGGGGATGGCTCAGTGACCCCCTCTCCCGGTGGATATTCACTTTTCTAGGATGCCTTTTCTCCCAAGGTCTGCCTTCAAGAATCTTGGCAGCAAGAGGACTCATTTGTAATTTCCCTGCTAGAGAGGTAGAAGGAATATGTTTAACTGTTTATTTAACTCCATCCATCCTTGTATGCTTTCAAATCTTTACTAATTTTTTTTTTAGATGGAGTCTTACTCTGTCACCCAGGCTGGAGTGCAATGGTGCGATCTAGACTCACTGCAATCTCCCCCTCCTGGGTTCAAGTGATTCTCATGCCTCAGTCTCCTGAGTAGCTGGGATTACAGGTGCACATCACCACATTCAGCTAATTTTTTAAATTTTTTTATATTTTTAGTAGAGACGGGGGTTTTACCATGTTGGACAGGCTGGTCTCAAACTCCTGACCTCGTCTTCCACCCACCTCAGCCTCCCACTGCACCCAGCCTGAAATCTTTATTAATTTAGCACTTGTTGAATGCTTATTTAGGGACCAATGTTGAATTCTGTGAGGACTACTGAGAAATGTAAGATGCCATTTGGCCTCCAGGAACTTGAGATCTACCTACGCAGTCAGCGGTAGCACACATGAAAGAGCCAATGAATTACAATACAGCCAAATGGAACATGAGCAGTGCTAGATTATGTGGCAAGACAGTAGGTGCTGAAATATAGTTTAATAAATGGTTCCTGAGAGCATACTGTGTGCCTGGCTGTGCTGAGTTCTAAGGGGTACAAAGATATATGAGACATGGTCCCTATACTGGAAACGCTCAATTCTAATTGGAGAGATACCCATGAACAGACAATTTTGATATGCACAAGCTGTGGTGGCAGCACAGAGAAGGTCCACTGAGGCCAATCCAAGTGACGTGACACCTGAGCTGCATCAGGGCAGCTGTGCCAAGCAAGCCTGGAAGAAAGTTCTAGGCAGAGAGGACACAAGGAAAACATCAGACGGCCTGGTTATGGTTGAGAATCACAGGTAGGGAGTTCTCAGAGGCAGGGAGAGGCAGAAAATAAGGTTAGAGAAGTGACTAGAGATGGGATCATGAAAAACCTTGTTAAGAAAATTGACTTTAGTAAAGTGCAGTGGCTCACGCCTGAAATCCCAGCACTTAGGGAGGCCAAACCAGGTGGATCACTTGAGGCCAGGAGTTTGAGACCAGCCTGGTCAACATGGCAAAACCCTGTCTCTACTAAAAATACAAAAAGTAGCTGGGAAACGGGGAGCCGTGCCTGTAATCCCAGCTACTCGGAAGGCTGAGGTGGGAGAATTGCTAGAACCCAGAAGGCAGAGGTTGCAGTGAACTAAGATTGTGTCACTGCTCTCCAGCCTGGGTGATGGAGTGAGATTCTGTGTCAAAAAAGAAAAGAAAAGAGAGAGAGAGAGAGAGAGAAAGAGAGAAAAGGAAGGAAGGAAGGAAGAGAAATTTGACCTTCTCTTAGTAGAAGTTGGGTGCCACCGGAGGGTTTTCGTAAATCTCATGGCTGGGATGAGGATGGACTTGAGAGGGACGAAACTGCAAGCAGGATGGCCAGTTAGAAAGCAATAAGAATGGTCTGGTCAAAGTGATGGGGGCAGTGGCTGCTGGGATGAAGAGAGGACATACTCTTCTTACCGCCTAGAATGCATTCTCTCTGTTTTTTTCACCCAGTTCACTCTCTCACATCCTTCAGATCTGTTTCTCTGGATACTTTCCCTGATCCCCCGGCCAGGGCAGGTCTTCGTACTATGCCTTAGGATAGCTCTGGGTACCTGCTTTCTTAACTCTTCCCAGTCATCATTCATTCTAGACTTATTCCTGAGGTCAGTTGATTAACATCTGAGTTCCTAATGAGGACTCCCAACTCCGTAGCTGTAGGATCGTGTCTGCCTTCCCCACTGCATATCCCCAGTTCCTGCACATAGTAGGGCTCAAGAAATATTTCTGGAACGAATGGATGACAGATTTGACCGCTATTTGGGAGTTCTATGAGAATTCAGAAAACATTCTTGTGGGCTGGAAGAGCTGACATCAAGTTCACAGACAAGATGTGAACATAGGAAAAGTTAAATAACAACACGGCAACAATATGGTAGAGATGACAAGGTGGTAGGTGTCAGGAAGAACAGCACCAACATTGTGTGTTAAAGGAGGGAGTATAGTAGCAGCTGTGATGATTTTGTCAGCAAGTAACAAAAAACCCTGAACTCAAACTGGAATTAGCTGCAAGGAAATGTATCAGCTCTCATAGCAGAGTTCAGAGAAAGGGCCCGCCAGAGGTGTTTGATACGGCAGCTTAAGGACTCCCTTCCCTGCTGCTCCACCATCCTCGTGTGGGCTTCCCCCCAAAGCTGGGTGGCAAGAAGTCCACAGCAGTTCTAGACGTGGAACCATCCCACTGAAGAAGGAAAGATGGTCTCTTCCCACTGGCCAGAATTTGGTTATAAGACTGTGCCTGGCCTGACAACTGTAAAGGGGTTAACATTTCTTCAACTGATTTAGACCAAGCTCCATCCACTCCTAGAACTGGTCAGTGCCTACTTAGTTACAAAGGAATCAGAAATCAGGATCTTTTAGACAATAATCAAGGGGAAATTAGATGTTGGGTGAAAATCAAGTGTCTTCTGCAGCCCTCCCCTTTGTATATTTAACATCTACCCACATCATTCATCCTAAACTGAGAGATCGCTCTGTGCTGAAATCATCTAGAAAAGTCTTGAGGAATGAAGTAGAATGTAAGTCTTAAAAGAAGGGTAGCACTTGGCCAGGTGGAGAAGAGGCAATGAGAAACAGGAACCTGGAGGTAGGGATTAGCCAGGTTTGCTCTCCAAAAAAATGCCCCTAAGAGCTACTATTTAAATGCAAGCAAATGTTGGGTAATGGAAAGAGATGGACTGGTAGCAAAAACACCTGGATTCACATCTTGGCTTTGCCACTCAAGTTTCTTAACCTTTGGGAATTTCAGATTTCTCCTCAATGAAGAAGAACTGGAGGGTCAGGTCTCCCTGGAATGTGCTCAGGACCACATCAGACTATTTGAGACAGAAACTTGCATATTGAAGGTGCCCAGCACATGTTTGTTTCCAATCGTCCTTCCTTGGAAAGGAAGGCTGGTCTAGAGAACACGTTGAGTTGCCAACACAAACTTCGTTTCTACTGCAAATAGAGGCACCAGCCTGTGCTTGGATGCCAAGACTTGAAGCATGTGTTTTCCTTTGCTCTGGGTTTTTTTGGTTTTTGTTTTTTGAGACAGGGTCTCGCTCTGTCATCCATGCTAGGGTGCAGTGGCTCCATCACAGCTCACTGCAGCTTCAACCTCCCAGACTCAAGCAGTCCTCCCACCTTAGCCTCAGGGGTAGCTGGGACCACAAGCATGTGCCAGGCACTCAGCTCATCTTTTTTTTTTTTTTTTTTTTCAGTTGGAGTTTTGCTCTTGTCACCCAGGCTGGAAGGCAATAGTGTGATCTTGGCTCACTGCAACCTCTACCTCCTGGGTTCAAGCGATTCTTCTGCCTCAGTCCCCCAAGTAGGTGGGATTACAGGCACCCACCACCACGCCCGGCTAATTTTTTGTATTTTTAGTAGAGATGGGTTTCTCCATGTTGGTCAGGCTGGTCTTGAACTCCTGACCTCAGGTGATCCCCCTGCTTCAGCCTCCCAAAGTGCTGGTATTATAGGCGTGAGCCACCACACAGCCCCAGTTTTCATTTTAACTTGAATGTTGGGCCTCTTCTCATCTTCTTTATTTCTAGCCCTTGACCTCTTTTGACAAAAACTTTGAGGAAATCAAGTGAGAAACAGGAAGACCATGGATGAAACATGGAGCCATGGATGCAGAGATGAACAGAAGGGTCCATCTAATCCTCGGTCATCTAAGGTTTTGTCTAAGTGCCTGGCTGTCCAAGAGAACTAGAGCTATACTTCCACATCCTCGGGCCATCACAGCTCCTTAGAGATGAGAGGATGCTTTGCACCCTCTTGTCAGAGAAATGCACATACGTACAAAGAGTGTCATGTCATTTCCAGGGTTTCTGGGATACTCTGAAGCATCTCCTTAGACTGTGGAATGAGAAGCCCTGAATTAGGGGATTTGTTTGGAATGATCCAGGTCTGGTTTCTGCAGGAAATGGGAAAGAAACTGGCCTTGCATCGTTCAAAATCACTTACTGAGTTCCAGCCTCAGGATCAGGATGCCTGCTGCTGACCCCTTTGTTCCAGGCTCCACACTCAGCCCCAGGTCTACATACTGTTTAGAGGATGGACTGTGTGCATGTGCAGACATTTGGAGGATGGACTGTGTGCACGTGCAGACATTTGGAGGATGGACTGTGTGCACGTGCTTTTGGTAACGGTGGTGCTGACTTGAGAGAAACCAGCTCAACATGTTTTAGATACAGAAACTGTGTCCTGAAAAAGAGGCTTGCCTCCTTAAGAGCTCTTAAGAATCCAGGAACAGACAGACACAAGAGACAAAAAGATGGAGGTGTAGATATTGAGAGAAAGAATGGATTGAAGATTTTTAAAAACAGCAGCAGAACAGTCAGAGAGACGAGCCAGAGGGTCCGATAATCTGAGCTGCATCCGGGAAGAGCAGTCGGAGGGATGTAGGGCAGCAATCTTGAAACTGCACAGCACTTACATAAGATTGAGAAGACATCAATTGTCCAGATCAAAGAATGGGAGGGGTGCTTTCTGGAGTTCATGAGAAGGTTAAAGCCTTCCCCAGCCTCCTGTCCATTGGCGCCACCTCTGCCCCCGCAGCTCCACAGCCTGTGGTCTGCAGAGGCCCAAGGACACACGCTGCCCTGCTGGAGCGGTAGCTGGCGTTAGGACTGCAGCAGCCGCTCCTTAATGGAGCTCCCAGGAGCCCAACCCGATCGCCTGCCTGCATTATTAATGCATTATGTCATCTTTCCTTGCACTTGCTCTCGGCTGCTGAAATTTTATAGAGCCATATTATTAATTGAAGCAATTAGTGCTGGGGATATCGGCACAGCCACGTCAGAGTAGAGATGTGCAAGGCAAGAATCGCTCTCTCTCTGTGTCCCTTTCTCCCTCACTCCCATCCTCTTCCCTGTGCCTCCCCACCCCCACCTCTCTTGTTTCTACTCCACCCTGACTTTTCTGTCTCTTTTTCTTCCAGTTTTTCTTCAATATCACTCTGCAGAGATTTGAGTACCCCCTACCCTTCTTGAGCTGAAAGCATTCACATGCAGTCTCTGACCACTGCCCTAGCAGGGACGGACAAACAATGACAGCGTTACTGTGGCTGACTGACGTCTGGAGTCACTGGCCTAGTTAAATTTAGATAAGAGACTATCCCTCACAGTCCTGACATTGGCTCAGAGGCCCTGGTGCATGTGCAGGGTGGTAGGTAGAAAAAATTGGGGCTCATTCCCTGTCAGACCTATTCATTCATTCACTCATTCATTGGTTGATTCATTCATTCATTTTCCTTCTGTGTGTACTCAGCCTTATGCTAGGTGCTGTGGGAAATAAATGAGGAGATAACAGAGTTCTGGCCCCCGGGGACTGGTATGGTCCCCTGGTCCCCTGGGACTGGTGTGATAGCCAGAGAGGCCAGACTGGACCCTGAAACAATTAGGACAGAATAGGGTGCAGCAAAGGGTCCTCGAGGAGTGATTTCCCCAAGGATTGTCCAGCTCCTTCCTGGTGTTGAGAAGAAAGGCCTAAGACAGGCAGTGTGGTGGCCCACACCTGCAATCCCAACATTTTGGGAGGCTGAGGCAGAAGGATTGCTTGAGGCCAAGTGTTTGAGACCAGGCTGGGAAACATAGTGAGACCCTGTCTCTTTCAGAAGAAAGGAAGGCCTAGAGATGTGAAGTGGCCTGCAGAGGTGAGGTACTGGCAGGCTGCAGGAGGATGGGAATGGGGCAGCTCCAGTGGGGAGAAAGGAAGGTGCAGCAGGTGTAGGATGGAGAGCCAGGAGGGACCTATGGGTCTTCACCGCAGGACACCAAGGCCCTCAGCCCAGCCCAGCTAGGGTTGAGACCTAGAAGTGACTGGAAAACCTGGCGGGGGCCAGGACACCTGGACATCAGGGCTCAGCCTCAGATTCCTTTGTCAGGAATCAGACGTGACACCTGAGAGGCCACAGGCTCAAGTTTCCTGTAAAATAAACAGATACCAGGATGGAAACATCCAGAGTGAACATTCACCCGCTGCCCTTCCCACACTCACTGCTCCCCAATCCATCATCAGGAACAGGTGCCCTTCTGCCTTTCATATTACAGAAAGAGACTTCCTTAGAAGTCTGGGGGCCAGGGGTCCGCTTGGGTACATTAGGTCTTAGTGGCTATATGTGCTTAATTTTTTTTTTTTTTTTTTTGAGACGGAGTCTCTGTCACCCAGGCTGGAGTACAATGGCGTGGTCTTGGCTCACTGCAACCTCTGCCTCCCGGATTCAAGCAATTCTCCCACCTCAGCCTCCTGAGTAGCTGGGACTACAGGTGCCCACCACATCCGGCTAATTTTTGTATTTTTAGTAGAGATGGGGTTTCACTATATTGGCAGGCTGGTCTCAAACTCCTGACCTTGTGATCTGCCCACCTCAGCCTCCCAAAGTGCTGGGATTACAGCCTGAGCCACTATACACAGCCTGCGCTTAATTTTTAGCTTTTTCTTTTTTGTTGTTTTTGTTTTGAGATAGGGTCTCAGTCTGTGTCCCAGGTTGGAGTGCAGTGGTACGATCATGACTCAGTGTAGCGTCAAACTCCCAGGCTCAAGCGATCCTCCCACTTCAGCCCTCTGATTAGCTGGGACAACAGGCAGTCACCACCACATCTGACTAACTTTTTAATTTTTTGTGGAGATGGGGGTCTCACTATATTGGCCAGGCTGACCCCAAATTCCTGTGCTCAGGGAATCCTCCCACCTCAGACTCCCAAAGTGGTGGGATTACAGGTGTGAGCTGTCATACCCATCTTTATCTTTTTCTTTTATGACTGGTGGTGGTATTAGGGTGGAGGGATTGTTGATGACTACCCTTGTGGTCTGACCTCAGTTCCTTGAGCATGGTTGACTCCTTTCCTTGGCCTGATGGTGCCCGTTCATGCTGATCATCCTTATGCCACACTCCTAGTGAAACTGGCTCCAAGGAAAGGGGCTCCAACGAAATTATGAAAAATGTCAAGCGTACACAGAGAGACTAAAATCATGAACCCTCATAGCACTATAGCCGAGTTTCAAAATTTCTCAACTAATTGATGGATGGAGTGGCGTGCACCTGCAGTCCCAGCTACTTAGAAGGCTGAGGCAGGAGGATCACTTGAGCTCAGGAGTTCAAGTCTAGCCTGAGTAACATACCAAGACCCCATCTTTTTTTTTAAAAAAAAAAAAAAACTCTGAACTCATAATCAATCATTTATCCATCTTCTCTCAACTTTTGGGGGGTGAAATAGGAGTATGCTTTTTAAAAATTTTTAAAATTTTTAAATAGACATGGGGTCTTGCCATCTTACCCAGGCTGGTCTCAAAATCCTGGGCTCAAGTAATCCTCCCACTTCAGCCTCCCAAAGCGCTGGAATTATAGGCGTGAGCCACTGTGCCTGGTACAGCATGCTTTTGAAAGGTAACATGCTCTTGTAAGAAAGTATATTAACTTTTTTATTCTATTCTTTCCTATCTTCTGTGTTAAAATGCACACACGGCCGGGCGCGATGTCTCATCCCTGTAATCCCAGCACTTTGGGAGGCTGAAGCAAGTGAATCACCTGAGATCAGGAGCTCGAGACCAGCCTGGCCAACGCACTGAAACCCCATCTCTACTAAATACAAAATTATCCAGATGTGGTGGCGCATGCCTGTAGTCCCAGCTACTCGGGAGGCTGAGGCAGGAGAATCACTTGAACCTGGGAGGCAGAGGTTGCAGTGAGCCGAGATCTCCCCACTGCACTCCAGCCTAGGCAACAAGAGCGAAACTCCATCTCAAAAAACAAAACAAAAACAAACATGCCCCTTTGACAGAGACAGATTTTTATATATGGGGCTTATTTAAACGTAGGGGAAGGGTCTATCATTTTATAAACTCTCCCTAGTTTATCAAATGTGCAGCAGGGGCCAGCTGTTAAGTGTTTACTCCTCTCAGCAACTGGAGAGCAGGTATAATTAAACAGATGAGAGAAAGGTCATGTGTAGTAAATTAAGGAGGCCCACCAAGTCCAAGTGTCTGCTCCTACATTCTACTGCCGCCTACTCTCCTTATCCTCCAGGGCCACCCCTAGGGAAGCTAAGGCCAAAATAGGAAAAAGGAATAAAGGGTTACTTACTGGTGGTGGTGTTGGGCGGGGGTGGTTGTTGATGGCTACCCCTGTGGTCTGACCTCAGTTCCCTGAGCACTGTTGACTTCTTTCCTTGGCCTGCTGGTGCCCACTCATGCTGACCACACTTATGCCACACTACTATTGAAACCTGCTCCAGGGAAAGGGGCTCAGGTGGGTGAGCTATAATATCACCTACAGCAGGGCTGTCCAGTAGACTTTCTGCAGTAATGGGAATGTGCTCATCTGCACTGTGCAATAAGTTAACCATAAGCCATATGTGGCTATTGAGCACTTGAAATGTGGCTCTATGTGGAAGGCCTTGAATACCAAGTAAAGAAGGCAAGATTTTGTCCTATGAAGTAATAGGGAAGTATGGGAGATGCCTGAGCAAAGGGATGGTTTGATGGGGACAGAGAAGGCTTTCTGGTTTTATTTGCTTATTGGTTTGATTGCTGCTATTGACAAATCACAGCCTTCCTGGTGATGGACCCTGGAAGGGTCTTAGACTATCTACGCTCATGCACAGTCTCATTTAATTCTCATATTCAGCCCTGTGAAGTTGATGGTTTACGGATGAAGAAACCATCACTGTGGCTCAGTGATGTGTCATACAATCAGCCAGCGGCAGAGGAATTTGAACCCGAGTGTGTCTTACTCCAAAGCTCCTAAGCACAATGCCTTGTTGGCTTTGAGAAAACTCAGCTGCTGTTAAGATATAAAAAAGGATTGGAATTGGAGGACAGCTAGGAGTCTGCTATCCTGGCATCCAAAAACAGTACCGGCACTTGAGAGGCTAGGTAAATCCTTGCTCATTTAAACTGGATTGGGTGAAAGTTCTGGAAAGTCCTTTATCCCCACTAGCCTGCCAGGAATTCAGTCTGGCACAGGCCTCTGAGAAACCTATTTCTACCAGGCAGGCTGGGGATCTAAAGCTCTTAAAGGCTCTCACACAGTTTATCATCTATTATGGCTGCTAACAAGCCAAGCTGCTTGGCAGGACCATTCCCAGGGGCTGTGGCTAGAGACAGGACCACTTGAAGGAGACACATGTGAAGCCCTGCTGTGTGGAAGTGACATTTCTGCTTGCCCTATCCCAGGGCTCTCCCAACCCCAGCTTTACTCCAGGAGTGTGTGAGTTAACATCCCTAGCTAGGAAGAGGGGCCTGGGCCAGGGGCCTCTTGAGCCCAAAAGACAAGATCAGACCCAGAGATACAGAGCTCAAGGAAGTAGGATCAAGAGGCTCTGATCTCCAGAAAATCACACTGCATAATTTTTTTTTTTTTTTTTTTTAGACAGAGTCTTGCTCTGTCACCCAGGCTGGAGTGCAATGGCACGATCTCGGCTCACTGCAACCTCTGCCTCCCGGGTTCAAGCTATTCTCCTGCCTCAGCCTTCAGAGTAGTTGAGATTACAAGTGTGTCACCATGCCTAGCTAATGTTTGTATTTTTAGTAGAGACAGGGTTTCACCGTGTTGGCCAGTCTGGTCTTGAACACCTGATCTCACCTCGGTCCCCAAAGTTCTGGGATTACAGGCATGAGCCTCCGTGCCTGGCCACACTGCATAAAATGTGTCTGCACACCCTGCTCAGAAGATTCAGCCCATTGCCTGCTCCCCAGCCCTTCACCAGCACTTCAGTTCCTCTTGTCTCCTCCCTGTAGCCAGCCCCTCTTTTCAGAAAACCTTCTGAAAAACTCATTTAACCTGAGATGTTAGGACATCAAATCCTATTCATTATCCTCTGCTACCCTAGGAAATCTGCATTCCATGTTGGAACTTCGGGCCCTTCAGGTTTGGGAAAATGGAGGTTGAGCTAACACCTAATCTGTCTAAGGACAAGGCCAACCTGGAAGAGAGTCTATAAGAAACTGATTCAATCTAGGCGTATCAAATAAAATGAGGCAAGCCCTTCCACCTGCAAGTAAACACATCCTGTGTGCCCACCAGCCAGGAGCTAAGGGGCAAAGAGCAGAGGCAGCCCAAGAATACACGCAGCATGCGAAAGAGCTTTGGACTTGGTGACAGAAGCTCATCTGGGTTTAAATTCCAGCTCTGTCACTGATGAGCTGTGTGACCCCAGAAAAATTACTGGCTTCTCCGAGCCTCCTTTCTAGCTTTCTTTGGTTTAGAAGACAGAGCTGAGTGGTTGAAAGTTTAAGCTTCAGCAACAGACAGATCTGGGTTTGAATCCTAGTTTTGTTGCTCATTAGTGATGGACTTGGGGAAATTCCTTAATCTTTCTATGCCTCAGTTTCATCATCTGGAAAATGGGGACGACAGTCCTCTCTTGCCTGGTGGTTGTAAAAATTAAATATAATAATGTATGTGTCATGCTTAGTACACTGCCGCAAACAGAATCTCAATATGATGATTACTATTTATATTAACTATTTTCTTCCCCAGGATTAGGTGTCAGACAAGGAAGAAGAGGAAATGATAGGAAACTGGGAGGTGAGAATCAGAAATGAAGTTGGGTCAGTGAGAGGATGAGGCCACACAGGGATGTCCTGTGCTCAGGACCCAGGAGAACCTACTCAGGGTCATCATGCGTTGTACACAAAGATGCCTGGCAGCAGGAGTAAGTGGGGGTCAAAATCCCACCTAACCCCTGCTCTCCAAACAAGCTTTGCTTCTGCTGGCATCATCCAGCACAGGGCCAGGCAGGCAATAGGTGAGGCATATTGCGGGTCACTGGGTCCTAGGGGATCAGAGCAGGTTAGCCTCCAGGATAGGCAGACGTGGATCAAGGAAGCCCTGCAGCTTAAGGAGCCTAGCAGAAGCAACTGGCATTCCAGGGGTGAGGCTCAGCTGCAGAGACTGTGCATGGGAGGGGCAGGGCAGAATTCAATTTGTTCCCAGAGCTTTGAGGGGCTGGTAGGAAACGCAGGCAGACATTCAGGCAAGGGGCTACCCCAAACAAGACAGTCTGCAGGCACAAAGCAAAAGGCCCTGATATCAAAACAAACTGCAAGGTCAGGCTGGCTGGTCCAGGCACAAGCTGACTCCAGCCTGGGTCACGGAAAGGTAAGGGATCGAGCCTCAACTTGCTGGTGGTGACAAAACAGGCAGCTGTTGGTGCTGGAGGAGGCAGGCTGTGGGGGCAGGGAGCTGCACAGATCCATGCAAGCTTTCTTCCTAATCCTTTGGCAGTTGAGTGCGCTCCTCAATCTGTGAAACTGTGGTAGGATTCGCTTCTTTAGGAGGGGCGGCCTCCAGAATGGAATGGCATTAGGAGCAAGGAGATATTCCTCTGCCCAGAAATATTCATGAGTCTCCGTGCTCCTCCTCCTACTAAGTAATTTCTTTGAAAAAAGTCTAAGGCCACAAGCTCAGATGCTACAAGAGCCAGACAGTGGCACGAATGGGAGAAGGGGGCCAGGTAATGACAGGGAACAATTGGGAGAGGTAGGAACTGCGGCAAACTGGGAAGGATGAATAAACGTTTCCTTTAGGGAGGGCAGCAGCTGCTCAGCTCTGCCAGTTTGTACCCGGTGAGAATGTGAGACAAGCCCTTTCGGTGCTTCCATTTTCCAAAAGAAGCCAGAATAGGATAGGCAGAAGTGGATCAAGGAAGCCCTAGTTTAATTAAAATCAGGTTTTAAAAATCCCATCAATTAAATTATATTTTCACAAAACTCTGTTGAAGTTACCATGACCAAACACACATACATCTGTGGGTCACACACAGCCTCTGGCTTGGGAATTCCTCTCTCAGGATCCCCTGGAGATGCGGCCCCCTCTGAAAGAGATCTTGGGGGTGGGTGGGAGGGCTGCTCCAATGGACTCCTTGATGTTCTTCTTTCTTGTTCCAGAGGCTCTGGGCATCTGAAGAGGATGGGAGGGTGGAGAGGGGCCGCTGAAAGGGGAGGTGTGATGCTGGAGAGGAATCTCTCTGACCTCATTGTTTGATCCCCCAGCAAGGCCTCGTGGCCCAGGAAGGCCAGGCACAATCTGTAGACACAGGTCCTGAGAGATGAAATGACATCTCTGGGGCCACAGCAACCCCATGGCTTTGTTCTGTGTGCTGTGAAATGGTCCCAGTGGGCTGGCTCATGGCTTCCCCCAGCGAACCTCCCTGTCCCGTCCCCTCCCTTCCCAAGCAGCTCTTCTGGCCTCTGTCACTCTGCAGTGGTTTTTATAAGGCTCATCTTACTGTGTAGGTTTTATTAGCAAGGTATTGCTTCTCACGTCTCAACCATGAATCTTTCAATTGTGGTTTCATCTTGGGCCTAGTGGACTATGAAGAAGCAAATAATAGATCTCTCAGCCTCCCATATCAGGGAGAGTGCGATGTCTCAGGGTGAGAGAGGAATTTCTTATGACCCACCCCCACAGCCTAGGGATCTAGATATAAAGTTTGTCTTCACAATACTAAGCAAATCATAAGCATTGTTATCTAGCTAGAAACCTGAGGTTCAGAGGGACTTGAGTCATTTGTTGGAGATGGTGAAAGTGGTTAAGGAGGCAGGACTCACACCCAGGGCTTTGACATTGTTTTATTGTACTTCAAAGTCACTGCTTCATAGTTTACAGCTTGTGTCTTTCAGAGGTCTTTCCTTCACCCACCTCCTGACCAGTCTTCTAATTAGAAAGAAGAGTTTGTGGCCAGACTGTAGGCTCTGCGCTAGGAGCTCTGGGGAAACCAAAAAAAGGCAAGAACCAGGCCGGTCAGTCTGGCTGGTGAGGGGAGATATACCGGAACATCGCAGATGAGAAGAAGAGAGGGTTCATTGTTCCTTCCTTCATTGCACATGCATTGAGCTCCCATTGTGTGTCTGCACACAACCGTGTCTCAGGTGTGGGGCCTGCCCTCAAGACGCCTAATCCAGTTGGGGAGAAAAGACTTGGACTCTGCCATATTAGAGCTGCAAGAGTCTTTTTAGATCATGTAATTATGAATAATCTGGGGTTTCTTTTTCTCTTTTTTTTCTTTTTTGAGACAGGGTCTTGTTCTGTCTGGAATGCAGGCTGGAATGCAGTGGCACAATCACTGCAGCTTTGACATCACAGTCCTCCCACCTCAGCCTCCTGAGTAGCTAGGACAACAGACTTGTGCCTCCATGCTCAGTTAATTTTTTATTTTTCTGTAGCAATGGGGTCTCCCTATGTTGCCCAGGCTGGTCTTGAACTCCTGGGTTCAAGCAATCTTCCTGCTTTGGCTTCCCAAAGTGCTGGGGCAACAGGTGGGTATGAGCCACCAGGCCCAGTAATCTGGAGCTTTCAATCACTTTCTTCTTTCTCTCCTCTCCTTCTTCTTTCAGTAGCATTTAGAAGCCTAGTCCCTTTGTCCACTCAGAGGGGGGTCTCTAGTGGAAAGGAACAGCGGAAACCTAAAGTTCCTGTTGACTTGGCTCCCCTCCCCACCACTCTCTACCCATCAAAGCGATCTCCGAAGAACCTTCCTGGAAAAACTGGTTGGAAAAATTATGGATCTGGGCTGGGTAGAGTGGCTCACGCCTGTAATCCCAGCACTTTGTGAAGCCGAGGCGGGTGGCACACGAGGTCAGGAGTTTGAGTCCAGCCTGACCGACATGGTGAAACCCTGTCTCTACTAAAAATACGAAAATTACCTGGGCTTGGATTACACCTGTAATCCTGAGGCAGGAGAATCACTTGAACCCAGGAGGCAGAGGTTGCAGTGAGCCAAGATCGTGCCATTGCACTCCAGCCTGGGCAACAAGAGTGAAACTCCCATCTCAAAAAAAAAAGAAAAGAAAAAGTATGGATCTGGTCCAATCCCTGAAAATCCCCAAAATTTGAAAATGGAGAATCCAGCAGGCCAAATTATTACTTACCCAAGTTCATACAACCTGCACCTCCTAATTGCAGGGAGGGCTTTTTCCTTGACTACTCTGTCAAAAAGTAGTGTAAACCCTAAGTCAAAAAGGAGGAAGTAAGTGATGGGGAAGTCAGAGAAGCAGACGGAGCTGTGGGCTGCCGTGGTCAGGAAAACAGGAAACATGAGTGTGGGCCCTGCCGGGTGGTTGAGGGGACAGAGGCAGTCATTCAGGAAGAGGGCATGGGTCAAGCAGGTGTTAAATTCCAGACGCTGGTAGATAAGCAGTATGAAGTCAAAGGAAAACTGGGATGCAGGTAGGATCAGGTTTGATGCGGAGCAGAGGCTGGGGTGCAGGCATGGGCTGGTGATAGAGTTGGAGGATTATTTTTCCTCCTGGTATACCCAGTTAAATCTGCTGATGGTTCAACTTTGGCAGCACCATAGAAGGCTGGAAGCCCAGGCAGGCAGGCAGGTGCATGGCCAAGTGGATACGCTGTATGAATTAAGCCATGGGACAGCAGCTGGGTTGCATTAAAAGCGAATCAAGGCCAGGAGCGGTGGCTCACGCCTGTCCCAGCACTTTGGGAGGCCGAGGGGGGTAGATGACCCGAGGTCAGCAGTTTGAGACTAGCCTAGCCAACAGGGTGAAACCCCGTCTCTACTAAAAATACAAAAATTAGCTGGGCATCGTGGTGCATGCTTGTAATCTCAGCTACTTGGGAGGCTGAGGCAGGAGAATCACTTGAACCCAGGAGGCGGAGGTTGCAGTGAACTGAGTTTGCACCACTGCATTCCAGCCTGGGTGACACAGCGAGACTCTGTCTCAAAAAAAAAAAAGAATCAAGATGACGGTTGAATAAAAACAAGAATGGAGCACTGAGGAAAAGGTGCTCTGAAGGCAGCAGAAGCCGACGGCCAGGGCAAAACAAGTCTCCCCAGAGAGGAAGCCACAGATGCAAGTCCTTGGCTCCCAATGTCTATTCAAATAAGACAGGAAAGGTGGGGCTGGCTTTGAAGAACGGCCCTTCCTCCGGGCTTCTGTGAACCTGCATTCTCTTACCCATAAAATGGATACAATTTCAACCCCATCTCCATCGCAGGCCTGCTGTAAGGAGCAAATGAAACAAGGTTGAAGATGATTGAAGGGCTTTACTAAGGGACTGCCTTCAGAGGTGATAAAATGTATGACAGCCCTGGAGTAAAACAAGGGGTATGAGACTGGACAGCGCCTGCCCTGCCTGGAGGCATTCAGACTTAGAGCTCCTCAGCCCCTACACTGGCCAGCTGGAAGGCACCTGCCTGGCAGCTTGGACCCTAGCCTGCACTACCTGAACTAAGATTTTGGCAGATAATTGCCAAAAGTATGATCCTCCCAGCAGAATGTATATTCTAAAGGAGGCCTCAAAAACTGCCCTGTCCATTATATTGCCACTAGCCATATGTGGCAATTTTCATTTAAAATTGGATTCATGGTGGGGCACGGTGGCTCATGCCTATAATGCCAGCACTTTGGGAGGCTCAGGTGGGACAATCATTTGAGGTCAGGAGTTCCAGACCAGCCTGACCACCATAGGTGAAACCTCATCTCTACTAAAAATGCAAAACGTTAGCCAGGAGTGGTGATGCATCTCTGCAATCCCAGCTACTCAGGAGGCTGAGGCAGGAAAATCACTTGAACCTGGGAGGTGGAAGTTGCAGCGAGCTGAGACTATGCAACTGTACTTCAGCCTGGGCAACAGAGCAAGACTCCATCTCAAAAATAAAATAAAATTGGATTTGTTAAAATGTGAAGTTTAGTTCTTCAATTACACGAGTCAAATTTCAAGTGCTCAATAGCCACATGTGGCTGGTGGCTGCTGAACTGGACAGTGCAGATACAGAACATTTTCCTCATCAGAAAATTCTGTGGGTCAGCACTGCTGTCAAACTAATGGTGGAATGATAGGCACTGGGGTGGTGAGTGTCTTCCCTGAGACTTCTCAAATCAAGCTAAGTGTTAACGGCTTCTTTCTCTGCCTCAATACAAGTTAACCCCAGATCACCTGTTACTTCCTTCAACCCCCAGCCTTTGATAACTCCCTTCCTCCTAAGAGGAAATGCATCCTGCTCATTTATAGCAGCTTAGGACTAACCGTCTAATGGGAGAGGGCAAAGGGCTCTCCAGAGGTCACCCTATCTTCCACTATTCTAGTGACCAACAGCAGGTATTTCTGAACCCTAAGAAAGGTGACAAACATGACAGAGCTAAGCTGAGGGGAGAAATTCTGGGGCCATTAGGACTGCATGTCGCTCCTCAAACAGCATGGCAAAGGTGGCCACTTGCTTCTATCAGGGGGTAGTACAGCATAGCAATTAAGAACACAAGTCGGCCAGGTGCAGTGGCTTAGGCCTGTAATCCCAGCACTTTGGGAGGCCAAGGCAGATGGATCACTTGAGGCCAGGAGTTCAAGACCTGCCTGGGTGACATGGCGAAACTTCCTCGCTACAAAAAATACTCAAAAATTAGGCAGCATGGTAGTGTTGCCTGTAGTCCCAGCTACTCGGGAGGCTGAGGTGGGAGGATTACCTGAGCCCAGGAGGTCGAGGCTGCAGTGAGCCATGATTGTGTCATTGCACTCCAGCCTGGGTAACAGAGGGAGACCCTGCCTAAAAAAAAAAATAAAGCACATGCTTCCTGGGTTTGAATCCCAGCTCCTCCATGTACTAGCTATGTGATCTCTTGGCTTTACATAATCTCTCTGAGCTTCCATGTCTTCATAGGTAAAATGAGAATGGTACTTACTTCAGGGAGCGTTGAAAGG
>CAUYQU010058182.1:0-119198 GCA_963574635.1 Cheracebus regulus
ATGGGGAGAAATGCCAGATATAGGTGAAGGGGAGGAAGGCAACAAATTACACTGCCACGTGTGTACCTATGCAACAATATTGTATGTTCTTCACATGTACCCCAAAACCTAAAATGCAATAAAATAAATAAATAAATAAAATAAATAAAAATAAATAAAAAAATAAATAAATAAATTTTGTGTTTAAAATTTTTGGGTTAGTAATTCGTATATATGGTACAAAATTCAAAAGGTGCAGCCAACTGAAAGGAAAAGCCAAAATAGACAAATGAGATATAATTAAACTTAAGAGCTTCTGCATAGCAAAAGACACAATCATTAGCATGAACTGACAACCAACAAAATGAGAAAAAAATTTTGCAATCTACCCATCTGACAAAGGGCTACCACCCAGAATCTACAAAGAACTAAAGCAAATTTACAAGAAAAAAACACACAATCCCATCAGAAAGTGGGCAAAGTGTATGAATAGGCACTTTTCAAAAGAAGACATTTATGCAGCCAACAAAAATATGAAAAAATGCTCATCATCACTGGTCATTAGAAAAATGCTAATCAAAACCACATTGAGATACCATCTCATGCCAGTTAGAACAGCAATCATTAAAAAATCTGGAGACAACAGATGCTGGAGAGGATGTGGAGAAAAAGGGACACTTTTACACTGTTGGTGGGAATGTAAATTAGTTCAACCATTGTGGAAGACAGTGTGGTCTTCTAAAACCTCAAGGTTTTAGAAATAGAAATACCATTTGACCCATCAATCCCAATATTGGATATATACCCAAAGGATTATAAGTCATTCTATTATAAAGACACATGCACACATACATTCATTGTGGCACTGTTTACAATAGCAAAGACCTGGAACCAACCCAAATGCCCATCAATGGCAGACTGAACAAAGAAAATGTGGCACATATACACCATGGAATACTATGCAGTCATAAAGAATGACAAGTTCATGTCCTTTGTAGAGACATGGATGAATCTGGAAACCATCATTCTCAGCAAACTGACACAGAACAGAAAACCAAACACCGCATGTTTCCACTCATAGGCAGGGTTTGAACAATGAGAACACATGGGCATAGGGAAGGGAACATCACACACTGGGGTAGGTTGGGGAGTTGGGGGCTAGGGGAGGGGCAGCAGGGGCTGGGGAGGCTGGGGAGGGAAAACACTGGGAGAAATGCCTGATGTAGCTGATGGAGAGACAGAGACGGCAAACCACCACGGGATGTGTGTACCTATGCAACAACCCTGCCGGATGTGCACATGTACCCCAGAGCCCAAAGTACAATTAAAAAAAAGTCTCTCTACATCTTTTGATAGTAATTCTACTCTCCTTCTTAGAAGAAACCCTTGTTACCTTTCTTGCAAATCCTTCCAGAACTCTATGGTATATACCAGCATACTTGACATAACCATTTCTTGTTTATTTCTTTTATGGGCTTTTTTTTCCCCAAAGAGGTTCAATAAACAAATGAAATGAAGCTGCTAAAATGGATAATTTTTTAAACAATCTGATGAAATGGATTATTTTACAAGTTTCAATCAGATATTTTTAAATTATTAGCATGTGACTTCCCAAATTGAAACTATTTTAAAAAATGTATAGATACATTAATGAAATCCATACCAGATAAATTTCAGTGTGAGAATTTCTCCTGCTCCTCTTATTTTTCTTGAGATTATGCTTTCTATCAGCAGAACTTTTTCTCTTATTTTCATTACAATCTTTATACATTTTCATTGTTCATAGGCTCAGGCTTTATTTAAAAATTTAAGTAATCTTTGAAGGGTTTCTAGATGGCGATGGCAAAAATCACAATTTTGTACATGGGCCAACAGAAATCACTTACCTCTGGCCAACTGTAGCTTATCTATCCTTGGCAAGAACATGAGAAATTACTTTACCATGTAAAAAGGTCACTTGGCTAGGATTTAAGTAGACTCTGATTTATTCATTCAAACCTTATTTGTATCTGGACCTCAACAAGTCTTCAAAGCTCTCTGTCCCTTATTTCCTTTTCTTATAAAATGAGGGGAAATCTCAATGAGAGGTTTCCTGCTGAAGCATTCTATTTCTTGCCTTACATTTTCTAGGGTTTGCCCATGTGATTCTAGTCCTTAAAGTCTCAAATTGATTAATACAACAAGCTCCTTTTCTCAAGTTAGAATAAAAAAGGTGAGTGTGGTCAGATTGAGAATTGCTAGGCATTTCCTTATTTCTTGACAGAAAATTGAGAAATTCAAAGAAACCGGTCTCAAATGATGTCAATTCATTTTTGTTTCATTTGATCATGTTGACCTTTTCAGCCTTAATGCCTCCAAAGTTCATGTTTCATCCTGAATATGGGGTGGGCCCTATTCTTGGTGCAGATGCAGGTCACTGGGCACATCCCCAGCTCTGGGGTTCTGCCACCAAGCTGGAGTAGGACACTGACTTATGTCCAAATTTGCCTCATTGACCAGCCTACATTCTGGATGATTGAACTGAGCGGGGCTGTGTGTGAGGACCTAAAACAAGAAGGGCCAGTGGGCTGCAGAGACTGGAACTGAGAAGCATGTGAAAAATTCTTTCAGGGATTAAGCAAGGCCAGTAACTCAACACCTGGCCTTGTGAAGGAGTGGACAAAGATGTGTAAGTATGAGGCAGCATATATTCTGTTCCTCTAACTGTTCCCTTTGAAACTTCTAATATGTGTTTCACTCAACACATTTGCATTAAAGGCAAATTGTATGCTAAGCATTATTCTAGGTGCCAGAGATATAGCAGCAAAGAAATCCCTCACACACAAAAAATCCCTGCCCTCATAGAGCTCATATTCTAACATTATGTTCTCTTTATGCATTTCTTTTTTCTTTCTTTTGTTTTGTTTTTTGTTTTTTCAGAAGAAGTCTTAAAACTTCTGTCATGTGTGTGGCATGAGCCACCACACCTGGCCCTCTTTATTCATTTTCTAACCTAATTCGGTGTCTCAACTAACTCCTTTCTGTTGATATAAGATACTTACGCCCTGCTCTTCTAACTTTTACAACTGTACTTGTATTTTGTACAGTATCAGAATTTTTAACTTTAGCATTGTTTTTTCAAATATAAATAGATCTTCCATGCTTTGTTTAAATAGTTTGATTCGAAAGTCAAAAATTCATAAACAGATTTACATTATCAAATGTGTGTAAATGCTGCTAACTGCAGAGCCAAGAAATGTACTATATTATACTTCCTTCTCTTAAAGGTCTCATGGCATGACCCCTGAGCCAATTAATGGAGAATATTCATACTCCAAGCACCAGGGTAAAATTAATTTTCTATTCTTGTATCTAATGAATAAAATGTTTGAAATCATATTATGGCACCAACAAAGATTCTCTCTGTGGCCAAGCTCTAGCCATGCTCTTCTGAACCATTTCTTAACTGGGCTTCAACCCTGGCCTATAAAGTCTTAAGCAAAAAAACTCACAGTTTCTAACAGCTCAAGGCCACATCCTCAGGATGACCCTATCCTTCCTTCAAAGCACCTGTCTGAGAAAACTCAAAGCTGCCAAAAGTACGTGCTGCTTGTTCTGGCCGACAGCTGAAGAAAGACCTGTCTCCCAGTCTCTGTGAGATAGTAGGAGCCTAACTTTGCAAAGTTCCAGTTAGCAAATCCACATGGTTTCACTTGGACTGATGACCCCCACACTCTTCCTGCTTTGTGTAATTTTTCACTTCCTTGATTCTGTTGGAGCCCCTCTCAGTCTCCCTTTAAAATGCCTAGTCATCACTGCACAGGTCAGAACGGAGCTCAGCTCCCCTCGTCTTAGTAGTTACTGAATAAAATCTGTTTTCACTACTTTAACAAATGTCCCGCTGTGTTTATCTTTGACACCACATGAAAAAAATTGTGACGTATTTTACTTTCATAATATCCAAACCATAAATTCTTGCATAATCTTTCGTTTTTCCTGAAGTCTGTAATTGCTTTCTTTTTTCTTGTTGATAGAAGAATGATGCACCCTCACCTTCTTCTCAAGCTTACCAAGACTTTCAATCATATCGTCCAGTGCATGGAGTCCTGCTTTTTCCCTAGCAATGTCTCTCCTTGAATGTATATTTCCCTGTTCCAGTCTTCTTCAAAGTTATCCCCGATGGGATTTCCTAAGATGGGATCTTAGGAGGCTCTGAGACATGTACATCTAAAAACACCTTTATTTTTGCTCTCATACTCACTGGAAAGGTAGACTGAGTGAAGAATTATAAATTAAATTAAAAAGTAAAAACACAAGCCACAGACTAGAAGAACATATTTGTAATACATATATATGGAAAAAAGACCCAAACCCAGAATATATAAAGAACTTCTAAAAATCAATAAGAAAAAATGAGCAAAGGAATTTAAAAAAATGGGCCAATACTTGAACAGGAACTTCACAAAGAAGTTAATCAAATGACTAAGATGTATTTAAGAAGTTGTACAATTTCAGTGCTCATCAGGGAAAAGCAAATTCAACCCACAATGACATGTCACTGCACACGGATCAAAATGGCCATTGAAAAGATTGAAGATGGCTGACTAGCAACAGCTAGTGTGTGCTGGTCTCTCAGAAGAAAGAAAAAGGAATACAACACCTTTGACTGAAACATCCAGGTGCACACATTGGGATTCATCTTGTAAACAACTCGAACCATGCGGAACAGAGAGGAGTAAGACAGGATGACTGCAAACCTGAGAGTGACATGGAGCCAGAGGAGGCCCCACTCTGCAAGGAAATGGTGGGCAAGAGACCTCAAGGACCCACCCTTCTTCCATAGATCTTTGCAACCCTGGGGTCAGGAGATCTCCTTGTGAACCCACTCACCAATGCCTTCAGACTGACACACACAACTACGTGGAATCTGGGCGGAGCTACACGGAATCTGGGCAGAGCTACATGGAATCTGGGCAGAGCCACGGGCACAGAGAGTTCTGGGAGCCTTGGACCCCTAGGCATCCTGGCAATAGCAGCTACAGCTCTGGAAAAAGGGGAGGTTAGGCTCCCTCACATACCCCCAGGAAAGGGGTTGAATCCAGGGGGCTGAGCAACCATGGTCTGCAGACCTCACTTCCATGGCACCTCACAGGATAAGACCCACTGGCCTGGGACTCCAGCCACACAACACCAGTGTTCTCAGGCTGGCAGCAGCTCCACACCTCCCTGGGACGGAGCTCTGAGAGGGAACGACGGGCCACCATCTTTGCTCTTTCTTAGCCTTTGGGCACTGGAGAGCCCGAGGTCAGGAGGGACTAAAGTGAACCCTCAGCACAGTGCAGCCATCCTGTGGAAAAGCGGCCAGACTGTTTTGTATGCAGGTCCCTAATCCCATTTCTCCTCGATTGAGTTGTAACCTGGGACTCCAGCCACTCCCACCAGTGTTTTCAGGCCAGAGCAGCTCCACAACTCCCCGGGAGGGAGATCCCAAAGGAAGGCATGGGCCACCATCTTTGCTGTTTTGCAGCCATCACTGTTGCCACATTTAAGCTACGGAAAGTACAAGGTGACTAGGGATGGGCAAAGACTCACAGCACAGTGCGGCCACCATGCAGAACTGGCCAGGCTATTTTTTATGTAGGTCTCTAATCCCATTTCTCCACACTGAGCAGGATCTGCCAACCTGGGACTCCAGCTGCACCCCACCCGTCTTGTTGGGCTGGAGCCTCGTGTCCCTGGAATGGAGCTCCCAGGGGAAGGGGAAGGCTGCTATTTTTTGCTGTTTTACAGCCTTAGCTGTTGCTATCTTTAGTGCTCTGGAGAGTCCAAGGTGATTAGGGACCGGTGTAGACTCAGCACAGTCAGCCCCGTTGTGGAAAAGTGGCCAGACTGTTTTTTACGCAGGTGCCTGATCGCATTTCTCCTGACTGGGCAGGACCTCCAGACCTGGGACGCAGCCACACTCCACTGGGGCGATTGGGCTGGTAGCACTTACGTAACTTACTGGGACAGAGGTCCCGGAGGCGGGGAGGACTATCATCTTTGCTGTTTTGCAGCCCTCACCTTTGCTGCTTCCAGGCTCTGGAGACTGCAGGAAATAGGAGCTGGTGTGGACCCCCATCACAAGACAGCAGCTAGACTATTCCCCAAGCAGGTCCTTGTCCTTATTTCTCAATGGGCAGTCCACCTGACTACCCCCCCAACTCCCTCCCCAGTACAACTACCCTGCCCTGGCTTGAACCTTGCAATCAGAAGCAGCTCTGCATTCCTCTGAGGAGGAAATCCCAAAGTTAACCCATAACCCCTTTGCCATTGCAGCTGCAGTAGTACCACCCTAACTGCCCTTGGAATGGGGAAAGAACAAAGGGCCTAGTTGCTACACTGGCACACCCAGCACACCACAGCCACCCTATGGAGAGGAGTCCTCCCAGCTCCCACTGTTCACGGAGCATCTTCTTATTTCACCCCAGAATAGCTGCCCCCCCCCCCGCCCCACGACTGAGCATACCCACTGGTACTGGTGCTGAGTGTTCCTGGGGAGAGGCTCCCAGAGGCAACCAACGTCCGGTCTGCCACTGCCACAGCAGCGGTTCTGCCCCAAGCTTACAGCATGCCACATCACCATACAGTGAGGAAACCAGCCTCTCCTTGTGAACCCTCAACCCCCAGCTTCCAAACAAGTGAAGCACCCAGCTCAGGCCAGCAGTGCAGCTGTCCATCCTCTGGTTGAACACTCCCAATAGCAGTGGCTCCATGTTTATCAGAGGTCCAGCTCCCAGGGGCAACCAAAAGTCCCTCTACCAGTGCTCCTGCTGCCCTTGGACATGGAAGGAATAAAGTCTCTAAGTGCCTTATCCATACTTCCAGAAAGCTGCAGTTGCCCTAAGGAGAGGAGGCCAATTTGTCTTTCACAAGTTCCACCCACTCCCCCTGCTCATCACTAGGCAGGCCTCTCCCTTACTCCCCCTTCTGGCTTTGGCCAACAGTACAGCTCCCATCCTGGGCAAATCACACTGATTGATTGTAGCCCTGCATCTCTCTCTGGGATGGAGCTCCAGTGGCAGTACCATTGCGAAGGTCCCTTGCTCTGATACTTCCAGGCTGGGGAGGGAACATAAAGCCTGAGGTCACGCCAGAGCTATGATGGGCAGCTCAGGAAAGCCAAGACATGAGCTGCAGCCAGCCCTCAAGTGGGAGAGGAGCCCAAGCTTTCAGAGCATTGAGGGGGAACATGGCTGCAACTGTGAGAAAACACAGAAGAACAACAAACTGAGCAAGAGCTCATCTACTGACCATTATGCTTAAACACCACCTACTGGAACACACCCCAAAACTTCAACTCCAAAAATAGTCTGCTAACATACCTGCCTGCGAAACCAAAGACAGGAAGTCAAATACTAGTAAAAACCCTCCATGAACCTCTGGCCCTCTGAAAACATCCAGAAAAGGAATCTACTGACTGTACTCAATTTACACCACATTTAAAGGAACAGCCACACACAGAGATGGAAAAGAACCAGCACAAAACTCTGGCAACTCAAAAGGCCAGAGGGTCTTCTTTCCTTCCAGAGGACCTTCTTTCCTTCAAATGACTGCACTCATTCTCCAGCAAGTGTTCTTAACCAGGCTGAGATGGCTGAAATGGCAGATATCAGATTCAGAATATGAACAGGAATGAAAATCATCAAGATTCAGGAAAACAGCAGAATGCATTTCAAGGAATAGAATCACAATAAAATGATATAAGAGCTAACAGACAAAATGGCCAGTATAAAAAAGAACCAAACTGACCTAATAGGGCAGAAAAACACACTACAAGAATTTCATAATGCAATCCCAAGTATTAACAGCAGAATAGACCAAGCTAAGAAAAGACTCTCAGAGTTTGAAAACTGGATCTCTGAAACTAGACAGTCATAAAAACATAAAGAAAAAATGAAAAGGAATGAACAAAACTCTTACAAAATATGGGATTATGTAAAGAGGCCAAATCTATACTCATTGTAATCCCTGAAAGAGATAGGGAGAAAGCAAACAACTTGAGAAACATGTTTCAGAATATGATCAATGAAGAGTTCCTGAACCTCGCTAGAGAGATGAAGATTCAAATTCATAAGATGCAAAGAACTTCTGCAAGATATTATGCAAGAAGACGATCCCCAGGACACATAGTCATCAGACCCTCCAACATCAAAATGAAAGAAAAATATTAAAAGCAGCTAGAGATAAAAGTTAAGACACCTACAAAGGGAAGCCTATCAGATGAACAGCAGACCTCTCAGCAGAAACCCTACAAGCCAGAAGAGATTGGGGGCCTATATTCAGCATTCTGAAAGAAAAACTTTCTCCAACCAAGAATTTAATATCCAGCCAAGCTAAGCTTCATAAATTAAAAAGAAAGACAAGCAAATGTTGAGGGAATTCATTACCATCAGACATGCCTTACAAGAGCACTAAATATAGAAAGGCAAGACCATTATCAGCCACTACAAAAATATATTCAAATACACAGCCCACACAAATACACAAATACATATGACAAGAAGACCTAACTATTCACCATGATCAATAAAGCTTTTTCTCTGAGATGCAAGGTTAGTTCAACATACACAAATCAATAAATGTGATTTATCACATAAACAGAATTAAGGAGAAAAAAATCACATGATTTTCTCAAAAGATACAGAAAAGGCTTTCAATAAATTTCAACATTTCTTATGTTAAAACCCCTCAATAAGCTAGGCATTGAAGAAATATACTTGAAAATAAGAAGAGCCAGGTATGACAAACCCACAGTCAACATCAACTGAATAGGCAAAAGCTGCAAGCGTTCCCCTTAAAAACTGGCAATGACACTATAAAGTAACCACACAAACAAGTGTGCATAATAATGCATAATAACCAGCTAACAACATGATGATGATAGGATCAAATCCACACAGAACAATACATTCAAATACACAGATCACACAATACACCTTGAATATAAATGAGCTAAATGCTCCAATTAAAAGGCACAGAGTAGAAAAGTGGATAAAGAAGCAAGACCCATTGGGAAGCTGTGTTCAAGCAACCCATCTCATATGCAGTAACACCAATAGGCTTAAAACAAAAAAATGCAGAAAAATCTACCAAGAAAACATAAAAGAGAAAAAAGCAGAGGTTGCAATCCCAACTTCAGATAAAACAGACTTTAAACCAACAAATATCAAAAAGACAAAGAAGGGCATTACATAATAGTAAAAGATTCAATTCAATTCAACAAAAAGACTGAAGTGTTCTAAATATATATACACCTAACACAAGAGCACATAGGTTCATAAAACAAGTACTTAGAGACCTATGAAGAGACTTAGATTCCCACACAATAACAGTGGGAGACTTTAACACTCCACTGACAGTATTAGACAGGCCACCAAGGCAGCAATTTAACAGATATTTAGGACCTGAACTCAGCAGTGGATCAAATGGACCTGATAGATATCTACAAAATTGTCCACCCCAAAACAACAGAATATGCATTCTTCTCATCACCACATGGCACATACTCTAAAATTGAGCATACAATCAGAATAAAACAATCCTCAGCAAATTCAAAAAACCTGAAGTCATACCAAACACACTCTTCGACTACAGCGCAATAAAAATAGAATTCATGACTAAAAGATTGCTCGAAACCATATGATTACGTGGACATTAAAAAATCTGCTTCAGAATGACTTTTGGGTAAATAATTAAGGCAGAAATCAAGAAGTTATTTGATACTAATGCGAACAAAGACACAACATACTGGAATCGCTGGGACAGGCCTAAGGCAGTGCTAAGAGGAAAATTTATAGCACTAAATGCCTACATCAAAAATTGAAAAAGATCTCAATTTAAAAACCTAACATTACAACTAAAAGAAAACTAGAGAAGCAAAAGAGTATCCCCAAAGGTGGCAGAAGACAAAAAATAACCAAACTCAGAGCTGAACTGAAGGAGACTGAGACTCAAAAACTAGGTAAAAGATCAACAAATTTAGGAATTGGTTCTTTGAAAAAAAAATAAGACCACTGGGTAGAGTAATAAAGGAGAGAAATGAAAATAAACACAATTAAAAATGACAAAGGGGATGTTCCCACTGGCCCCACAGAAATACAAACAGCCATCAGAAAATACTATGAATACCTCTAGTCATACAAACTAGAACATCTAGAAGAAATGGATAAATTCCTGGACACATACATCTTCCAAGACTGGACCAGGAAAAAACTGAATCCCTGAGTAGACCTGTAATGAGCTTCAAAATTGAATCAGTAATAAATAGCCTACCAACCAAAAAGAAGCCCAGGACCAGATGAATGCACAGCAAAATTCTACCAGGTGTACAAAGAAAAGCTGGTATCATTCCTACTGAAACTTTTCCAAGAAATTGAGAGTGATGGACTCCTCCCTAACTCATTGTATGAGGCTGACATCCTGAGATCAAAACTTGGCAGAGACGCAACAAAAGAGGAAAACTTAAGGCCAATATCTTTGATGAGCACTGATGCAAAAACCATTAACAAGATACTGGCAAAACAAATCCAGCAGCACATCAAAAAGCTAACTCACCAGGATCGATAACACTATTTCTCTGAGATGCAAGGTTAGTTCAACATACACAAATCAATAAATGTGATTCATCACAGAAACAGAATTAAGGACGGAAACCACATGATTATCTCAATAGATACAGAAAAGACTTGCAATAATTTTCCACATTCCTTATGTTAAAAACTCTCAATAAGCTAGGCATTGAAGAAATATACTTCAAAATAAGAAGAGCCAGTATGACAAACCCACAGTCAACATCAACTGAATAGGCAAAAAATGGAAGCATCCTTGAAAACTGGCAGAAGCCAAGGATGCTTTCTTTCAGCACTCTTATTCAACATAGTATTGGAAGTCCTGGCCAAAGCAATCAGGCAAGAGAAAAAAAATAAAAGGCATGCAAATAGGAAGATAGGAAGTCAAATTATCCTTGTTTGCTAATGACCATGATTCTATCTAGAAAACCCAATAGTCTCTGCCCAAAAGCTCCTTGAGCTGACAAACAACTTCAACAGAGTTTCAGGATATAAAATCAACAAACAAAAATCAGTAGTGTATTAGTCTGTTTTCTTGCTTCTGATAGAGACATACCCGAAACTGGGAAGAAAAAGAGGTTTAATTGTACCTACAGTTCCACAAGGCTGGGGAGGCCTCAGAATCATGGCAGGAGGTGAAAGGCACTTCTTACATGGTGGTGGCAAGAGAAAATGAGGAGGAAGCAACCAAAACCCATGATAACGTGATCACTTGAGACTTATTCACTATCATGAGAATAGCATGGAAGAGATTGGCCCCCATGATTCAATTACCTCCCCCTGAGTCCCTCCGACAATACGTGGGAATTCTGAGAAATACAATTTGAGTTGAGATTTGGGTAGGGACATAACCAAGTCATATTACTCCTCCCCTGGTCCCTCCAAATCTCATGTCCTCACATTTCAAAACTAATCATGCCTTCCCAACAGTCCACCAAAGTCTTAACCAATTTTAGCATTAACTCAAAAGTCCAAATTTCAAAGTCTCATCTGAGACAAGGCAAGTCCCTTCTGCCCATGAGCCTGTAAAATCAAAAGCAAGCTAGTTACTTCCAAGATACAATGGAGGTACAGGTATTGGTTAAATACAGCCATTCCAAATGGTAGAAATTGGCCAAAACAAAGGGATTACAGTGCCCATGCAAATCTGAAATCCAGCAGGGCAGTTGAATTTTAAAGTTCCAAAATGATCTCCTTTGACTCCAGATCTCACATCCAGGTCATGCTGATACAAGAGCTGGGTTCCCATGGTCTTGGGCAGCTCTGCCCCTGTGGCTCTGCAGGGTATGGCCTCCCTCCCAGCTGGGAGGTCCCTATTTGAGGGTAAAGGGTGGGAGGAGGGAAAAAAATCAGAAAAAATAACTATTGATAGTAGTACCTAGATGATAAAATCATCTGTACACCAAATCCCCATGACACAATTTTATCTATACAACCTTCATATGTACCCCTGAAGCTAAAATAGAAGATTTTTAAAAGAAAAGATTGATAATACCAGATATTGGAGAAAATGTAGAGCATGTGAAACTTCAGAATACATTGCTGATAAAAGAGTGAAACTGAAATACCATGTAGCAATTTCTCATACATTTTAATACAAACCTATCTATGACAGAGCAATTTCAATTCTAGGTATATAATCAAAAGATATAATTAGTGTTTCTCAAAACTTGTGCAACAATGTTATTGAAGACTGCTTAATTGTTTCTTAACAGCTTCAAAGTAGAAACAACCCATGTCCTTCAATAGGAAAATGAATAAACAAATCATGCTATAATAATGTAATAGAATACTGCTCATTAATAGAAAAGAATGAATTACCGATCCATCTAACAACTTAGATAAACATTAAAACTATTGTAGTAAATTTTGAAATCAAGGCATAAGAAGTGTATACTACATGATTAAGCTACAAAAAAAAAGAGAAAACAAATCAGTAGTGATGAAAGTCAGAATTTTGAGTACCTGGATTGTGGGGAATGATGGGTATTGATTGGAAAGAAGTATTAGGGAAGTTTCTGGAATGATGGAAATAGTCTATTTCTTGACGAGGTTGGTGGTGACACAGATATATATTCGTTGGGCTGTACAATCAAGATTTGTACACCTTAACCCATGTGTTATACCTCTTTTTTTAAAAAAGCAAAGGGATTCTAGCTTGAAGATGCTTTCCTCCAGTACTTAGAAAACTTTTCTTGTCTTCTAACATACACTGATGTTGCCAAGAAGTCTTGTGACAGTCTGATTCTCATTCTTTGAAGTCAACCAGTTTATCCTTTCCAGAAGCTTGAGAAATTTGCTTTAAACTTGTTTTTATATTCCATGAAGATGTCTCTAGACAGGAATCTCTTTTATTCATCTCATTTGCCCCTTAGTATCTCTTTTCATTTCAAATCCTTATGCCTATCTTTATCTTTGGGATTTTTTTCTATTAATTTTTAGAGAAATTTCCATCCTGTTATGGATTAAAATGTACCCACCTCCAAAAAAATATGTTGAAGTTTTAACCCCTCGTGTCTGCAAATGTGACCTTATTTGGAAATAGAATCTTTGCTGATGATCAAGTTAAGATGGGTTATTAAGGTAGGTCCTAATCCAAGAAGATGTGTTCTTATTAAAGGGGGAAATGTTGACATGAAACAGACACGTAAACATAAAGAATGCCACAAGAAGATGAAGGCAGAGATGGGGTGATGCTTCTGCAAGCCAAGGAACAGTAAAGATTGCTGGAAAGCCAACAGAGCCAGGAGAGAGGCATGGAGCAAATTCCCCCTCAAAGCCCTTGGAAGAAGCCAACCCTACTGCTATCTTGACCTCTGACTTCCAGCTCCCGGAACTGAGAGACAATAAATTCCTAGTCTGAGCCTCAGATTGTGGTACTTTGTTATGCCAGCCCTAGCACACACTGCTTTTCATTAAGACCTATTGTCCTTGAACCCTTCTTAGTCAGAAGCTAAACATTTTGTAATTAAGCCTCTATGCTTCATATTTCTTTCATTTTTATCTTCTCTTCCTATTTTTCTTTATGTTTTGTAGATGCTCTGCATTTGTAGCAATTATATTTAATTTTTAGGCACACCACTGGTTCTGTGTCCCTATTTCACAGTAATTTGATTCTATTTTATGGATACAATAGCTTCTCCAATCTTGCTGAGGGTACCAAAAGATTTCTTTAAAAGTCCTCTTCTATTTTCTGAATTATATCTATTTTATCTGATAATTGTGGTCCTTTTCTTTCACACTATTCGTTTTCCTCATGTGTTTGATCCTCCCTAGGTGATTCATATTAGTAATGAGTGTGTCTGCTTCCTCCCCTGTTCAGCAGGAAAGTTTTATTTTTCCGCAGTAGTCCTCTCCTTGCCAGGGTAATCCACCAAGATCTGTGTAGGAGGGTTAGGCAGTTTGAAAGATCAGCTTTGTAGACAGTGGGCTGTAGGTTGAATGCCAGAAAAAGGAATGCCTTCTTCTGAGGGGTCAAAAAGAGTTTCAAAACAGGGCATGGCTTTTCCTGGATTATCATTAGAGAAGGATCCTGGAGTCAATGGCCAGGCTGCATGAAAATCTCCTGGGTCAGGGAGCAAACAGGGCTGCTGGGCACAGCCCTTTATTCCATGCTCCCCTTTTGACCTCTTCTGCTCAGTCCTCTTTTATCATTCCTGTGACTCCACACCCTTAACCCCTCCAGGCAGGTGGGTGCCCTCCCCAATTCCTGACCCCAATAGCACATCCTGTGCTTTTCCACTGCTTCATTTGCCTACATGCCTCCAAGCACATTTCATCTTCCAGAAATCTCTTGCAGTTTCTCATCTACTGTAGTTTTCCTTCCTAGTCTCTTTCCACTCTTTAAAAAACTTTACCATTTTAATGTGTCCTCTAGAGGGAGGGAGGTGATCGTGTGTGTTCAGTCTATCCTGAACTGAAATGTACATGATTTCATTTTTTTTCAAAGGTAAATTGATCTATTTAGAACAACCAATAAGATGCTAAATATGATTTAGGATATTACCCAACAGAATTCATTAATGCATCACTGTCTCTTTATTGAAGATAATTCCCAAACTGCTGCTTTCACCATCTTTCCATCTTCCCATGTGCCTACTGGTCATTTCCAAGTTCTTGTGCCCTTTTTTCCTCATGTGCACTAATCCAAGCCCCCCTTCTCTACTGCCTGGGTCCCTCAAAAACCCCTCTCCCTGTCATGGCAGCTCCCTCTGTTTTTCTGCAGGTTCTCCCTACGTCCATACAGACTGTACACTTCCTTTATAGTTAAGGATCACTCAAATCCTCTCAGTTCTTCCTTTCTATTTTATTCTATGTTTTGAGTGAACTCTCTCATTTAACGCAGCTTGTGCTCGCAAAATAAAGGTGACTAAATATAGTAACCTGCATATTGACTGTCTTCCTGCCAGGAGAAGGGCAAAGGAATCACCTTTCTATACCAGCAATATTTTTTCCCTTTACACAGATGTGCTGCTATACCTTAGCTGAACAGGAAAATTGTGCAGATTAAACATTTAAAGAAAAGAAAATATTTTTGTCATGAGGAAAAATTTAAACATATCTTTTTAAGGGCTGAATGCAAAGCGCATATATTCTTAGAGCTAAAATGAGTTTCAAGTCCAGTAGATTGATTCCAATCTCTTCTGCTCTGGAGCCATTCTGCTAAAGTCCCAACCCCATCTCATTTCATTTCTTTCTTTATGTAAATATGGCACTACAAGAGCATGTAGCATCAAATCATCACCATAGATAAAGACAGAATCCTCTGATAACCGAAATGTATGTGGGTAGACATCATCCACACACTCCCTCAAATGCCATTATGCCTCTGTGATTTTAGTGCTTTTCTTATGTTTGCAATATCAGCTGTAACAAGAAACATAAAATTGCTATCAGGCTGAACTCGTGATAAACCTAGTTCAAGAATTTAAGTTTTTTATGCTTTAGGTCATACTCATATCTCTACTGATATAGGATTGTACAATTTATACACAGGCACTTGGAAAACTCAACATGCCATTATGTTGTAACCTGTGGGCCTCTTGGGTAAGAATAAATTGACTGGATAGCAGCTCTGAAGTCTGTTTGGGAGGAGGAAGCAGAGAGAGAGGTGGTAATGGAAGAAAGGGAGGTATTTATATTCAGTGAAGTTTTGATGTTAAACAGAAAAGCAATCACAGATGGTGTCTGATTACAGTTGGATTACTGCCAACAACTCACAGGTAGATACCACAGGAAAAACGAAATGTGACACCCATAAGAACATCATTCTCAAACCCCTGTGCCCTTCAAAAACTCAGGATTATGCCATTTCACTGTTGCTGATTGATATAAATGTAATTCTTTTTAAGAAACCTCACATGTCAAATTTGAATGTATTGAATAGGTATGCTAACCAGAATATATTCCATCACAGAAGAAGCCCCCATTTCACAAAGTGATTTTACAAAATAGTACATTTCTTTAGAAATTTAAATTCTAATTTATTTACAAAATTAATTTTTCATTCAGCCTTCAGTTCATTTGATCACTCATAAATGTTTGTGGATGACTGTCAAGTCATGTTTAAAAAACACATCAATTTATGCAGAGCAAGACTAATATATAAATCAGAACAAGCCAAGATGCTGATTTAACATGGTGTCCTTTTGTTTCCACCTACAAAGAGGACAGCAATTCCATTTTTGTCCCTCAATCAGTAGGCTGCTACTTGGCAACTGATACCTACTTTATTGATGACATCTTAGATTGCATCTTGATGTTCTGAGATTCTCTAGCTTTAAAATGTCTCCACATGGAAACTCCAAATGGAAAGCCAAATACTGTATGTTCTCAGTTATAAGTGGGAGCTAAGCTATGGGTACACAAAAGCATATAGAGTGGTATAATGGACACTGGAGACTCAGAAGATGAAGGGTAGGATGAAAGTGAGAGATAAAAAACTATATATTGAGTACAATGGCTGCTACTTGGGTGATGAGTGCACTAAAATCTCAGACTTCACCGCTAGACAATTCATTAATTGAATTGTTTTCGGTAACCCAAAACCACTTGTACCCAAAATTGTATAGAATGAAAAAAATAAAATGTCTTCACAAATTCATTACAATCCAATGAAAATGAGAAATATTAACTAGTTGTTTGTCCACTGCTCATCAATGCAATGAAATCAGCTGGTTTCTGCTGGAATATGATGGACTTAAACTAAATATCATCAATCAGAAGGGAGTTGCATTTTTTTAGACAGTAAAAAGGAAAGTCATTTACTGCAAAAGAGAAATTCAGAGTCCTGAGATGCACTCTCAAATTTGTCAGGTTCAGGTTTAAGCAAAAAGAACAATAACAAACCACCTTTTGTTTAAGTGAAAAGAACAATAACAAACCATTTTTCATTTCTGTGGAAAGCAAGCCAAATTGTTACTATGAATAGGGAAAATTAGCTTTAATTCATATAGACTGTTCTATCTTGAAGTGCACAGGATTAGAGATTGAGATCCAGGACCAAACTATCTGGGTATAAATTCTATATCTGCATTACGCTCTTATAAGCAGTGTATGTGTTTTAAAGCAGTTACTTAACCTTGCTGTGTCTCGGTTTCTTTGCCTTTAGTGGGGATAAAAATCATGCCTTTGTCATATGATCATTTTGGATTAAATGAGTTAAGACAAAGTGCTCGGGAAAGTGTCTGGTATAACAAGCACA
Source organism: Cheracebus regulus (assembly GCA_963574635.1). Lineage (NCBI taxonomy): Eukaryota > Metazoa > Chordata > Mammalia > Primates > Pitheciidae > Cheracebus > Cheracebus regulus. The sequence goes on from CAUYQU010058182.1 coordinate 17,272, forward strand.
ACTTAAGTGTTTACTGCTGTCATTATGAGAAAAACCCGCTCTATGCCAGGTGCTTTACATTAATGATCATAGCCAGTCCCTCCAGGTGCACAGTAGATATTATTACCTCTACTTTCCTTTATGTGAAAATGGATTTCACCAGCCTGGGCAACATGGTAAAACCCAATTTCTATAAAGACTATAAAAATTAGCTGGGCAGCGTGGTGGCATGTGCCTATAATCCCAGCTACTCAAGAGGCTGAGGCAGGAGAATGGTTTGAGCCTGGGAGGTCAAGGCTGCAGTGAGCCTGGGTGACAGAGTCTCAAAAAAACAAACAACAACAAAAAAAACCCCAAGAAGAGAAAAGAAAATGGATTTCAGAGGTGATAGGCAATTTCAAGTCTTTGTAATTCCAACCCATCTCTCATACCAAGCAGCTAACTAACAGGCTGATTTTCTCATTTCTTAACTAGTTTTCCTAGTGTTCTATAAGAAAGTCCTGGTCAGACTTGGACAGCCACCCCAAAGATGCTCCATCTGCTCCCGTCGCCCTTATAGAGGAAGCAGCTAGTGCTGTCACCCAGAGCAGGGCAGCCAGCTCTGCAGGGAAGCCAGGGGACAGATGGAATGATCAGAGAGCCCTGGTCCCAACAACTTTCTCTTCCCTATTATAAGAGAGGCTTCCTGCAGTGGTTTCCAATCAGGGGTGTGATTTTCTTTTTTCCCTTTCAAAATGCTTTTTTTCAGACCATATTTAATATTTCATTGTTTCATGTGAATGAAAGGATAAAAGCTTGTTCTGAAAAATATATAACTACTCTTTCAACAGAAGAGATCTATCCCGGAGCAGTGTTCACAGCCAGTGCTGCCAACTTCAAAAATAAATGGTTCTGATATCTTCAGAAACCAGATTTTCATATTTGTTCTCTGAAGAGTGGAGGGTACTTTTTAATAAAGCTCCAGTTGTGATAAATGGTTGGCTCAAAAATAGCAGGCAGAAGCTCAGCCAGTGCAGTGGCCGAGGAGCCATCCCAGTGAGTAATTTGCCTATATAAACAGGAGCACCAAGGAAGTCTTGTGTAAGGCTCAACTCTTTTTAGCTGGGCAACTTCATTTTCTATTATGGTCTGATCTCACCAAAGGTGATCAGCTTGCAGTTCAGACTGGCCGACTCTGGTACAAACGTACCCAATCTAACCTCAAATCTAAATCAGAAGAGCAGATATTCATCTTCCCCATCATATTACACTATGTTTAAAACACAGTGTCAACCTAGCTTGCACATATTTATTTTTAATAAGGCTTAGGGCTTGGAAAACCTTTTGGTTTCATTTCTTACAGTGACTGGATATAATTTTTATGACAAATAGAAGCATACATGTTTAATATCAAAAGCAATCTCTTGCTGCAATAAATGGGGCCGCTAGATGTTATCTCGAGCAAGGAAGAGCTAGGAAAAGTTAAGTTAGCTACATAGAAAAAAAAATGGCAAATGTCTTCATCTTACCTCTCAGAGCTCCTCAGACCTTCAGTCCAGCTCCCCACCATAGGTGACTGGAGGCAGGTGTTCTCACAAAAGGTTCTTACGTAAGTACTAATCATTGACCTAAGTGCTGTGTGAGCCTTCTGAGCCACAGGTGAAGTCCTCTGGAATACTGCTTCATGTCGGGGAGTAGAAGTGTCTTTATAGCCTGAGAATTGATTAAGGAAAAAAGGCCATGTGACCAAGCTAGAGAACACCTGATAACAGGTGCTGATTGGGCAGACAGCAAGAGAAAAGGTGTAAGGGTGTTGCCTTTTTTTTTTTAACAGGCATTGTTGAGAGAATGCTGAGCTCTTTTCCAGCTAGAGGATCTGATGTACAGAAGAATATGGAACAAGGGCCTAGTCCACTCCTCTCCACTCCTCCTGTCCCCTACACATTAATTAGTTGGAACTCTGTGCCTTGGGGATCAAATCTCATTAGCTTGGGAAATGTGGAAGATCATTTTCAGTCCCCAGCTCTAAAGAAGATGGATATGCTGGATATTTTCTTTCTGCTTTCTAGATATACTCTCTACCTTCTCCTCTCTGCCTTGTATCCTGGGAGATGAAATTGTTATGAATTGTATCAATGGGCTCCCTTGCTCTCTAGCTTCCAATTGGGCTCACTTAATGGGAAGCATCAGCAAGAGACGAAGGAAGACAGAAGGTAAGTGAGACTGAGGTATTGATTCCCTGAGCCCTTCCCTGTGGGGTCACTGCAGGTTGGCTACTTCCTTCAACCCATAGCACAGCTCCTGTTTGATCCATCTTGCGGGGATAGGTATCATCAGCCTTAGAGAGGACACTTTCTGACCCTCCTACTGTGACTAGAGAGGAGGAAGCAAAGTTACATGTGGATGTAGTTGTGGGTAGGAGTGTCAGAAAATTGAGAGAGCTCACATGATAGCATCCTTCACTCTGCTAAAGGAGGAGGCAGATGCATTCTTGTTACACAGGAGAAAGAGATAATAGAGGTGAGGGTTGAAGGATATGTGAAAAATTGGAGAGTTGACTCAGGAATGTATGATTGATGGCATCTTTAAAGCCTGCATAAAATTAGAAAACATGATTTTGTATGGTGTTAAGCTCTATGTGTAGCACTCAGAGCCAAGTGGGAGCAGAAACGGCAATCATTTGTAGAATTATAAAGTTAGGAGTTCACCAGGCAGAGGAGACAGAAAAAAAGACACTGAGGTCTTGAAGACCTTAGTAAGAAAGTGACTCCAAAAAGTTGCCCCAGGGTCATGATGGGAAAGAAGATGATGTGGAGATGACACTTGAAAGAACAAGGGAGTGGAGATCACAAAGAGAAAGAAGGGCAGACGTGGTGAGAATAACAGAGAGAAGGGGAAGAATATGGAACTGTGTCCAGGAAGTGTGTGGTTTGGATGGAGGAAAGTAGTTCCCCATGAGGACAAGTTATAGGACCACATAAATGGAGTGGAAGTCATGAGGGTTCAAAAGGTCAAAACTGGAAAGTGTTTTTCATCCAGAATGATAACAGATTAGAAAGACTGATGCCTAATCTTCAGGAGCTTGGAACAAATGAAGGGTAAGTAGTTGATGACAATGAGGGTAGAAGGTGAATGATATGAACTTCAAAGGAACTTGGTTTGGGGCATAAGCAGGTGGGGTAATGGTCTAAAAGTAGTAACAGGAAGCAGGAGGGTGCCCATTCTACCCCGTGACTCTAAAGGATGTGGAGATTGGTCAGCTGCCTCTTAATAAAGTTTCCAGGAAAGCAGAACTCAGGGGAGAAGCAGGCTTTAGCATAGACAGGAGATGAAAGAAACATTTAATGATGAGGTCAAGGAAGCAGAAAAAGCCATTTGTCATGGATCAAGGGTGCAATGGAATAAATTAAGATAAGGAGATTAGGGAGAAGTTGAGTTAAAAGAGATGACCAGAATGGCATACATTTTAGCCAGTGGCCTTTGTAGAGGTGTAAGGCATGATGGATTTGGTTAGCCTCATGTGATCCAAATAGACTCACTGCAGCAGTATCCCGGAAGAGGGCTGGGGGAAAGGAACACACCCAGTTCTCTCTGGGAGAAGTTACATCAGACTACAAAATTGATTGATCATGGAGGAATTTCTCATCCAGTGAGCAGGCTGGGTGAGGATTAATTAATCTGTTGAATCCTTACCACAGTGGTTCTCAAACTTTTTGGTCACAGAACCCCCTTTATATTCGAAAAAATTATGGAGGCTTCCAGAGAGTTTTTGCCTGGAATATACCTATTTATATTTAACATATTAGAAATTAAAAGTGAAAAAGTTTTAAAATATTGATTCATGGGTAACAAACCCATTTCTTAATAACATATCATTTTGTAATAAAAATTAACTTTTTGAAAAAATTTGTTTCAATGGGAAACTATACATGGTTCAGCGGACATTCCTTCCGGGTTACTAGTGTCTAACCTTTCTTTTCTTTGAACTATTTTATAACTGTAAATTGTAGATGGCTATTAGGCATGCAAATTCTGTCCTCTCTGATAAAGATTAGATTGGAAAACCCTCTTTGCCCCCCTTTATGATTTATTTTAATCTACCTCTACTCCACATAAATTTGAGTTTAACTTATTTGAACTGTTTATAATATTTGCTTAACTCCCTCATTGATTAATGAGTAGAAAGTTCTTTAGCCCACGTTTATTTTTACATCTGTATGGGAGTCATGATTTTACTTTTCTTTTTGAAAAGTATCTTCTAACAAATTGTATTTTCCAAAACAAAAAAAGTTAATGAGAAGAGTGGAGTTGTTTTGTACTTTTGCAAATCTTTTTAATGTCTGGCATAAAAGAAGACAGCTGGTTTCTCATATCTGCTGCTACAGTCAATCTGCTGTAGATATGTTGTTTTAGTTGAAGTATATGAAGAAAATCTGGCCTCTCACAGATACGCATTTGGAAAAGAGAGTAGAATTTTAATAGCCTTTTCAGACAATTGTGGATATTCTTCTTTAATACTGGATCAAAACTTGCCAAGTTGTATTTTTTAAAAGATTAGTTGAAATGTCAAATCTGAAATCATTTCAGTGAATTTTAACTGGACCATCTTCCACTGTGAAAGGATCTCTTACCTATGCATGATTGTCTGACATCATGCATTGGTCATTTGGAAAGTATTGGTTCACTGAGTTATGCAGATCTTCCAAATGTTGGCACATTTCATTATATAATAGAAAAAAAAATCACATTGTTAACATCACTGTCAATTTCATTTTAGAAGGCCTTAAATATTAGGACTCTGTCAAACTTACAGGTGGATGTGTTTCCAAAATGTTAATTTCCACTTGAAAACTTGAATTTTATCATTGGCAACAAACACAGTGAGTTGTTTTCCTTGAAGTGGCAGGCTCACTCCCTCATTCTTAGGAAATATTTGCAAATATTTAAGTCTAAATAACCATTGTTTGCTTATCAGTCATTCAAGCAAACATGGCATTTCACAAAATGTGGCTGGTCTAGGTTATAACTTGCCTTTCCTCAAGATAACCACCATACCTTAATATGCAGCAGAATTATTTGATATATACTTCTCATTTTGCCACAGACTACTAGAAAGACTTACACTCAAGAGTTGAGATTTAAAATTAATGTTTACTGCTTCACCAAGGATACTCTCAAGTGAAACTGACATTTTCTTTTATAGTGAGTGGGTGGCAATGAAAAAATCTAACTACTACTAGTTTAGTAGCACTGCCTTGATTGATTATAAGGTGCCAAGTTTTATCCAGAACTGCTTTTGCATCATCAATGCAAATTTCAATATGGTAAAAAGATTAATAATGTCTTGATACTATTATGAAAGTACATTTGTTTTTGCAACCCCCTTAAGAGGGTCGTAAGGACTCCCCCAGGGTCCACAAACCACTTTGAAAATGATGGCCTTACTAGAATCTCTTGCATCTCTCCTTTACTAGAGGAACTTGTACCTCTGAAGTGACTTCTTGGCTGATGTGAGAGAGACTCTGGGATGAGTTCATCTCTCTTTCCCTGGGGCTTGGCATAAAGTAAGTTAGCAATGAAAGTTTGTTAGAAGAAGTTCACCAGAGTGGGGCCGAAAAGACAGAAGGATCAACTCCACCCAAGAAATCAGAAAAGGTATAATTAAGATGACATTAAAATGAGTTTTGCAGGGAGAAAAGGAATTTGACAGGAGAAAATGGCAGAGAAGAGCATTGTGGGTAGAAGAAACATAATACATTCATTAGACTTTGCTATATTTTGTTGATTTGCCAGATGAAGACTACCCATTAAGCTGATGGACATGTAAGCCTTGTATTGTGACATATGTTTAGGTCAGAGAGAGATTTGAGAGCCATGAAAATATTGACATTAGTCAGAATCATGGTAATGGATGCAATCCCATAGGAAAAGTATGCAGAGTGAGGGACAGTGAGGGTAGGGGATGGAAATCTGTCAAAAATCTCTTCTTTAAAGGTGGACAGAGGAAAAGATAACAGCAAAGGAATCTTTTGAAAAAGACCAGTCAGAAACTGGGTCTGGGATTCAGCAGAGAGTAGAATCCTGGAATCAAAGGAAGAAAAAATTTAAGGAAGAAAATGGTGTTCCAAAGTGTCACAAAGCTCAGGGACATCAATATTGAAAACTGCATATTGGAGCTGGTAATGGTGAAATGATTGGCAGCCTTTGTTGGACAGCTTAATGTAAGCAGTGAGGTCGGTCAGAAACCACATTACAGGAAGTGAAGAGTGTGTTTGAGGATGATAATGGGGGTGGCAGGAAAGACTGTTAATGACCCTTAAGAAACTTGGTTATAAAGAGAAGGTCAGAGTAGAAGAACACAGTTTTAGAGGAGTTTTTTCTTTTTTTAATGTAAGATATTTATAACCTATGGGAAAGGATCTATAATAAAGAAGACAATGAAATCAAAGAAAAGAGGAACTGATAATGAATGGGTTTTTGAGGAAGGGAGAGGATAATCTCCAAAACAAAGTAAAAACGCCAGGCATGGTGGCTTACACCCATACTCCCAGCACTTTGGGAGGCCGAGGCAGGCAGATCACTTGAGGTCAGGAGTCTGAGACCAGCCTGGCCAATATGGTAACACTCATCTTCACTAAAAATACAAAAATTAGCCAGGCATGGTGGCACATGCCTCTAACCCCAGCTACTGGGGAGGCTGGGGCAGTAGAATTGCTTGAACCCAGGAGACGGAGTTTGCAGTGAGCCGAAATCACACCTCTGTACTCCAGCCTGGGCCACAGAACAAGACTCTGTCTCAACCCAAAACGCTAGGAAGCGATACCTCCTCTCTGAGACTGGGGACAAACACAGAAACAGATAATTAAGTTTCCAGCTGTAGAACAAGAAAGTTGAATATTTTCACACATAGTAACCTCTATTCTCTCTATAAAATAGAAAGCAAGTTGTCTCTTTGCAGTAAGGTTAGTGGAACACAGGAAGTATCCTAACCTGGATTGCCGAAAATTCCTCCTCACCCACCCTTATGCACACACAATGAAGTACGAGAAAATTAGTGCTTTACTGTGTGTGTTCGAGGGTGAGTGAGGAGGAATTCCCACAATTCCAAGAAAGCAGAAGAGAGAAAAAAAAGAAGCAAAACAGAGAATCATGTCCAAGGGTGGTCCAAGAACAAGGATGAGAAGGTACATTACTGAAATAATTGTGTTTGTTACCAAGTGTAACTGGATTATGTGACATCTGTCGAAGGCTGTGTGAAATATCACAGGACCATCAGGGAAAGGAGTGAGAATGAAGAGAAAATCACTTAGCTAGCAGCTGCTATCTCCATTGGTTAATACTTTGTCCCAGAGAGCGTCGACTCCCCGTACTACTAGTTTGTAATACCTCAGTGCCTAACAGCTTCCCAGGGAAGCCCCAGGGTGGGAGGTGAGCTACTGAGTCCATGCAAAGATGGCAGGTGAAACTAAGAGCAGATGGTTGCAGGGGTGCCTGGGGCAAAGTTGGGGGCCCACAACAGAGGGCAAGCCAAGAGGTTCTGGTGTGATGTGTAAGAGGTATCTGAAAATAGGAAGTTAACTAGAAAATAACAGTGAAGTCTCCAAAAGTCAACTGCCCATTTTAAAAATGAGCAGCACTCAAGCACATTAGATTACATACATTCATACTGGCAATAATTTGCAAGACTAGGTTATTTTCTCCAGTATTATGAAGTGGTCCAGATGTAAGAATGATATAATTATATTGGGGGGGTTAAGGTGGAGATTTCTTAGATAGGATTAGTAGAAGGTAAAAGGAGGTGATGTTGCAAGTGAGAAATGAAATGACCCATCATAAAAATCTGAAGAAGGTGAAGAAAGAATCATGTCTAATAGTAGTCCAATAATGTCAGAGGTATAGACTGGAAGTCCTGACATATTGGAAATCTGGTTTAGTGGGATTGAAAAGATATAAAATTGAGGTTATGGAGTAGGACATTGGAATTTACTATTTTGGAAGAAAACACGTTGGTGAATTGACATGAGCCATTCTTGAATTATAGGGATAAATTCATAAAGCAGAATCAGCATGAAAATCCCCAACTTTAAGTAAGGACGTTGGATATTAACCACATGGAAGTCTCTTGGGATGATAGTAAGAGATGAGGAAGTGAAGTGAAGCAAGATGCCAGAATTATCAGTGAATGCAGGGAGGCGACCTTGACGTTTGTAGATCCAGTGACAAGAACTTGAGTTTGGTAGATCCAGTGACAAGAAGGTGACATTCACTAATTCTACCATCTAGCAGTGCTGAGTATCAACAGCATGCAGGGCAACATGGATGAGTAGGAGAGTCCTCATAATCCCATAGAGAGACAGACAGGAAAACCAATACTATATTACAGTAAGATGTGTGTTTTAGTGAAGTTATATACATCATGCTAAGGAAGTCATAGCAGCTGAGTCTTGAAGCTAAGTCTTGAAGATTGATTGAGAGTTTTGCAGGTAAAGAAAGAAGGGGCCAGGCGTGGTGCCTCATGCCTGTAATCCCAGCACCTTGGGAGGCTGAGATGGGCAGATCATGAGGTTAAGAGATCGAGACCATCCTGGCCAACATAGTGAAACCCCGTCTCTACTAAAAATACAAAAAAATTAGCTGGGAGTGGTGGTGCACACCTGTAGTCCCAGCTACTCGGGAGAGGCAGGAGAATTGCTTGAACGTGCAAGGCGGAGGTTGCAATGAGCTGAGACTGCACCACTGCACTCCAGCCTGGCACCTGGCAACAGAGCGAGACTCTGTCTCAAAAGAAATAAATAAAATAAAGAAGGAAAAGGAATTCAAAGCAGAGGGAAAGACATAGTTAATGCCACTGAGAAACAGATTCAACAGAAAAAGACCAATAATTATTGATGAATGTAATTATTTTGATGACTTAAAAAAATATTATGTGTTGACTGTTGTTTAGAAATTTGTCCAAGTTTAAAATTTTTGTTGCACTGTACACATCTGCATATCAATATGTAATTTAATGATAGAAGTAATTCACGCCTTCCATCTGTTTGTTTTCTTGGCATTCACATTTTTTTAGCTCTCTGGAGCTCTGAAGAAGGATTACAGAAGTCAGTTCCAGAACATCCATCTGGCCTCAAACCCTAAAGGATGTGAAAGGAGATAACAGTTCTCTTCAGGACAAGGACTGGGTGCTCTGGTCTAGGATCAATAAATTACAAATGTCCACTCTAGAGTACTGAAGAAGAGCATGAGAAAGTTGTAAATGAAAATCAGGGTATTATCTTTAGAATTATCTGCTTATTTTAAATGGTATACACTGGTCATTTCCCCTTTCTTTTACTACTTTTATAGGAAGATTAACTCATTTTATTTTTATGGCATCGGTTGCACTTCTAGTTTTTAAAGAAGCAACAAAAAGGGGAAATGGCCTCGTAAACTGCCATTACGACACATACAAGCCCTTTAAAATGGTCCTGTGAATCAGTGATCAAATAGTTAGGACCCTGAGACATTTCCCTGTCTATAATGGTCACTAGCTGACGTGCTACCCAACGTCATTCTCTTATGTTCAGTTTTAGATCAAATAGTGAAGACAGCACAGGACAGGTGAAGAAATTCAGTAGGCTAGGGTTAAGGGTTCGAGTCATGAACTATGTACTGGCTGCAGCACTAAACTAAGAACTGGCTACAGGCAGATTTTTGTCATCCCATAAATTCAGTTTCCTCATCTGTAAATTAGACCTAGGCTTAGCTTTGATGGGGTGGACCCGAGCTCCCTGAGATGAAAAGCCTCAGTCAGCAGAAATGCCCCTACAGAGCTTTGATCCATGCTTGTGGAGAGCTATCTGGAACTATAACTAGTCCTATATGAATCTTCCCAACATTCCCCTGAATATGGTGTCCCTGATCCTGGGTCCTCTGGCTTATTTGCCACATGACCTACCCATGTTCCTCCATCTCTTCCACCTGAGAGGCTTCAGAGCCTTCATCAGATTCCCAAAGGGACCTGTCATCCAGAAAAGGTGGGGAAAACACTCACCATACTGGCTCCTCAACGACAGTACAATCCGTTCCCAACTGGAAAGCATGGGAATAGGCAGGTGAGAAAGAGATTTTCCATCTGTGAAGTTAAAAACTACAAGTTGAGGAGTCTCGTTCATTACATTTCACCATGTACAAAAGCAAATGTACTATTTTCAAGAAGGCCGTAGAGATGTTTTGTTACTAAATCATACTGTCTCTCAGTAAATTTTTCTGAATTTAAGCAAAGCCCTGGCAATAATGTTCTGTAATCCAGAAGAAAATCCAAAATATATTCGCACGTTAGATCTCATATCATTGGTTTTAAGGATATGATTGCTAAAAGATCCAATCTCTCATCATAGAGAGATAAAGGAAAATTAAATGATTCACGGAATTCTCTTCAGGGACATACATTCCAAATATTTCTCAGTAATATTTCATTTCAGGTAAGTAACTTACATTCTTTATACCTCGGCTTCCTTATCTGTGAATATTTCCAATAAAGTTTGGACTAGAAGAGTGCTTTTCAAAATATGGCTATGAGAGTCTCTGAACAGAATCATCAAGTGTTTCTATTTTAATTGCAAAATTTCCAGATGAATCTCAAAAACATCATACTAAGTGAAAAAAGTTAAACACAAAATGCTATATATATACTGCAAGATTACATTTATATGAAATTCTCAAAACAGCAAAATTACAGGGCTGGAAATGGAACAGGTGATTGCCTGGGGGTTAGCAGTGGGGGAGGGAAAGGGGATGGATTGCAAAAGGGCACTAAACTTTGTAGGGTGATGCAACTATTTTATACCTTGATTGTGATGGAGATTACATGGCCGTATACGATTACCAAAACTCGCTAAGCTGTACACCTCAAGTGAGGGAATTTTGCTGTATTTAAGGTATAACTCAGTCAAAACTTTGCAAATTCCTGGGCCTTATCAGAATCTGAATTTTTAACAAGCTCCCTCAATGGATGTTTTATTCACTAAAATTTGGGAACTACTGAATTTAATAATTTATTCATCTCTTACGAATTTAGAATTTCATAAAACTCCAAATTGGGTGATGGAGGCAGTGTTACTTGATGTCAAAGATAGATGATGGAGGATATTTTTAGCTGTTAATGCAGACTATGAAATACATGGAAGACTAAGAACTGTAGAGGTTAATTTTTTTTTTAAGGTTGGCAAACTTCTATCAAGAGAACAGATTTAGAAGAAGAGGAGTAGAAAGAAGGACTCAGTGTGTGGGACAGGAGAGCTTCTGGGGCTGGCTGTGGTGTTACCTAGCCCATGCTGGGCAGAGTCCCTTTGCCCCTGGCTACATGTACTCATTCTTGAAATTCAGAAAACTGTAGATTTCAAGAGCAAGATGAGCCAAAAACAGATGCTAGTATTTTTTTTTTCTTTCTATGCCTACAAGCATCGTTCTCATTTCTGTTAGTCTGAAGTTTTTTCATTTATTTATTTAGAGGTGTCTCACTGTTTTTCCCAGGCTGAAGTGCAGTGGCACTATCTCAGCTCACTCCAACCTCCACCTCCCAGGTTCAAGCAATTCTCCTGCCTCAGCCTCCCAAGTAGCTGGGACTACGGGTGCGTGCCACCATAGCCCAGCTAATTTTTGTATTTTAAGTAGAGAAAGGGTTTCACCATATTGGCCAGGCTTGTCTGGAAGTCCCGACCTCAGGTGATTCACACACCTCAGCCTCCCAAAGTGCTGGGATTACAGGCATGAGCCACTACGCTCGGCTTGTATGAGTTTTAAATAATTTTAGTAAGCTAACAAATCTTTTTCCAAATCTCTCAGGCCTATCGTATTGTTACAGGTATACAACACAATGGGCCGAAGTTCCCTGGAACACTGCTAATCATCCTCAGAAGAGCTGAGCAGAGAAAGGCCTGGAATTCTAGCTCTTCTGCCATGCATGTGGATTATGACATCATCCAAGTTAACTGACTGCATTCCTATCTTTCCATTTGGGACCATGCATTATTCAGGATTTTTTTGGTTGCTGACCCAAACAACCAAAAATGTCAATTACTTGGGAGGGACCAGGAGCTGCCAGCGGTTGCCTGGAAATGGCCTTAAAGTGGGCAGAGGAGGCTCTGAGAAGATCCAAAAACCAAAGAGGATGTCAGCACATGGAGCGTAATGAAGGAACGATTCTTCAACAAATAAATATTGTAGATAGAAAGAGTCATGCAGTAAGGCCAAAAGGGGAGGCAATAAGCTAAGAATGACCAGGCTCAAATACAAAAACATAACGCAGGCCACTTTGGCTAGCCAAGGAACATTGTTCATAGATTCACTCTCTCCTGCCTTCTTTTGCTGCCTAACTGCTTGTTTTTGTCCTTCCATCCCCATTTTGCTCTCCCTGCCTTCTCCCCTTTCTTCCTTGATTTGACATTTAAACAAACACCTTTTTAAAACAGTTTCAAAATGGGACTGGAGAAATGCAATGAATATGAAAGTCACAGTTCCTATGGAGAAGCTCATAAGCTGGTGGGAGAGCCCGATAGATGAACAAAGACAATTAAACATAAAAAGTGCTTTAGTGAAACAAAGTGCCACAGGAGCCCGAGGAGCAAGCACCTAGCTCTTCCCAGGGAAACTTTCTTACCTTATGGCCGTGGTTCTCACAGAGTGGAGATTTTTGCCTCCCAGTAGACATTTGGCAATATCTTAAGACATATATGAAACAAGGACAAGATAGCAGGCAAAGAGAGAACCTTTAAGTGGGATTGTAGCTCTAACACTTGTAAAAGGAGAGAGAGAAGGAAAAGACTGAGCTCCAGACTGCTCTGCTGCCCTGTAAAAGTCTTGGTCAGGCTGAAGAGGAATTCTTGAATAGGGATTGTCCACTATAGGAGTCATATGTTTGGCAGGAATGGCCTGTCCCTAGAGTCCCAAGCATGCTCAATTACTGGCTGAGAGCTTCTAAGAAAGACAACAGTCTTGGCATGAATGCCATGGTGAATATGGAGATGTGGCTGCCGAAGCTGTCAGCTAACAATGGTCCTCTCAGCAGGTTCTCTCTAGATGGGAGATTGCTTGGTGCACCCCCATGGCTACCACAAATAGATTGTGTGTTGCTAAGCAAGAATTGGTAAAGGCCTCCATCTTTACTCCAAAAAGCTAGGCTGCACATTTGCCCTGATGAAGGAGGATGTGTAACACCTGCAAATCTTCCAAAAGCCTTTTTGTCGATAGAGCTGCTGCCCTGAGGTTTTGTTGTTTGTCTACACAATAATAGAAGAAAGACTTTTCCTTTTCTGTTACAAATTAAGTGCAGAAAATTTGTGATTATATGCCACTCTGAGACTACAATTTCTGCCCCTGGAATGTTAATGAAAGGGATCAAAGCATCCACACGTGCACAGGCACACAGCCACACACACACGTTTTTCTAAAACGATTACCTATTACCTCCTCAGGGCATCGGCTATAGTTTGCTGAAACTACCTTTCTGTGTACAGGCCATAGACAAAGAATCACCTTGAACTACAGGGTGCAGGATCTTTTGGATGTTTGAAGAATCCCTTCTTGGTCGATAATGGAAAGCAACACAGGAAATATCTGATATTTTGTGTCATTTTATTTAGAAGAATGCAAGGTTGCAGTGACTTTTTTACTAGCTTCAGTCTCTCTTGGTGTCTTGATTTTGGCAGGTCTAAAACATCACATCGGGGAGCCATCTGCCTTTTGTGCTTGCCTCTTAGGAAGAAAACACAGTCCTTCTATTATGTTGTTGATTGCACTGGAGCCTAGTGAGTTCTTCAGGAAATAATGTGAACATACTCGAAACAGAAATCTGTGGTCCCCGCAACAGCCAGAGCATGCTGTCCGTGGAATTAATGCAATCGGCCCTCTCAGTTACAAAGAAGACCCCTTATAGTCAACAGATGGCATTGGAACACGTTTGCTGTTTAACAATAAGGAGTCGTGCCAGTGTTGTAGATTTAAGAGCAAGATGTGGAGTAGTGTGCAATCCTGTGTGGAATTTCCTAAAACCCCACAGCCAAAAATAACTCCTCTGAAATAGAAGATAGTAAAATAAAGAACAAGAGATACTGTTTTTAGCTTACTTCCCATTTTTATGTGTATGTGACATTTTGAGGAAAGTAATTCCAGAATTAAACTTCACAGTGAAGTACATTAGTTGACACCTGGCTTCAGGAAATTAGAAAAGGACAGAATCCATTTTGCCAGCAAGCTCATGGCATTTATAAAATCTCATCACATTAATTCATAAAATTCCCGTATGGAATGACCCCATACCAGGCACTGTTCCTTTGGGGAACATCACACAGGAGGTAATTTATAGGAAAAAATTCTAAGTTTCCAGCTGTCATATATCAGACATAGCAAGAAAGCTGAGGAAGCAGGGGCTTCTTATATTGTTATTTTTCCAGAAGATTCTATATATTTTATCTAGAAATGCTTTTTGGGAAAAAGACAAGCTACTGCACTATGCCTCATCAATATCAGAAGAGTTATCATACACAGACACTCAATAATGACTTTAAAAAGTGATTATGAACTAGTTCATTTCTCAATGCCGCACACACTACAGTAATAATCCAAATTGCCTGTGACTTATGAGTATATTTGGCAACAACCACTAGTTCCCACTGTAGTGTGAAATTAACACCACAGACTGTAGCTGTGGCATTTATTGAGCACAAGGGAGCTGATTATAGCCTCATAAATTCAAAGGCAACCTCTGCTATTACTTAATTAGAATCAGTATCTATGCATAAATTACAGTAGCAATAACTAGTACTGTTACAGTTAAAGATTTGTCAGCTTCCTTATTATATAACAAGTCCTTACTTTTCTGCATAAACCTATAATTTAGGAAGGTTATAAGTTGTCTGTAAAAGTTGTTCAGAGGGGAAAATTGGCACATGGTATCTTGGAGGCCAATAGTGTTTTGTTTCTTAAAATATTAATCTTGTGTTGTTGCTTTTATTTTTCCTTAAGAATAATACCACTAAATCCCTAATCTGCCCCTAGCAATAAATTGTTTTGGCTGCATATGCATGTTTTTAGAGTATAAAACTTCATTTTAAAACAAGTGTTTAGTACTTTTTCTTCTGGGATCCTTTTTATTTTAAAAATTATTATAAAACAAACTTTACACACACACATATTCTCTCTCTCTCCCTCCCTCAATGAACATAGACTATTATCCTCTAATTTAAGTTTTATTCTTTGCTAATGTGTATAATACATTCACACAGTTGAAATCGATATGTGTATTTTATTTAGGGTCCAGTTTTTTAAATTTTTTGGCGTAACATTTTCTTGTACACACATGGGCCTCATCAACATAGCCCACGTATGGCTTAGTATTCTATCAGATTAATCTTCTAAAATTTATCAGAAAAATAAAATCATCAGAGTCAAATGATATCTGTGCATAATGCAAATATATATTCCAGACAAAAGGATAAAGTTTTAGCCACAGGAAGAGACAAATGTGATAAATCATCAGGCAAGTAGTTGATCGGGAATGTGGAACAGTTCCATGAAATAAAATGAATCCATTAATTTGTTGGCACTACACTGTTTTTAAATATCATTTGGATAAATTAACTATTTTTCAACTGGATGTTTTTCTGCTGTGTAGATGCTACCTAATTCATTTACAAAGTTAGAGCCACACTGTTTACAAAATGAGAAGCTGCATGCGAAGAGGCCGGATAGCTTGCTTTCTGCTTTCAGTGACACTCAATAATCTTTTTATTCTCAAGATGGATAAAGTTTAGTCTCCCGCAATACAATATTTCTAAAAATCACACTTTCACATTTGTCTCTGTATAATTGTTTTTAAACATGCCAGACTGATAATTTGAAATACAGTCTATATTATTGCTGATATTAAATTATTACCATCATTATTACTATTATATATTCCAAAAAGTGCTTTTCCAGCCTGCCTTTCCTTGTTTGTTGTTGGGATGTGGGTGTCTCAATGGTAGGAACGTAAATGATTTTTTTTTCTCCACACCCAGAAATAATTGTTATTTATTCTGGGCCAGTGAAAACGTAAACAGCTATTGTCAAGCCTGCACTGGATTGTCACCAACCATGGATTTTACAGGCTTTTTAAAAAATAAACTTTAGGAGAAGATTTTAACAAACTCAACGATAAATCTCACACTTTGTTTTGCTAAACCCTACAACTTAAGACCAGGCTGAGCCATCCACAGTTGATATGGATAACAATCAGCAGGGATGGGCTTCTGGACATTGTATCACTACACGTTGATGCCTGGACTCATGAATTTGGATGCCTAAATGACAGAATTATGTTGGCTCCGTTTGCTTCCATCAAACACTTATAAGCTATTATGATGATGAGTGGGGAAAAATACTGCTGGACAATGGCAGCTCTAATAAGACATGCGTAGGAAATGCGAAGAAATTACTGTAGACAAGCTCCATTTATCCAGAGAGAGGGCAGAATGTGAACTTTCGCTTGCATGGAATAATTTCTGGGCTTCTGATATGACCCTGGAAGCTAAAAAGAAGGCAAAGAGCTTTCTTATTCTGTATTTTATGTTAGAAGTCATTACATTAGACACGGAAGCACAACTGCAATGCTGAGAGGAGTATATTTTAATACATTTAAATCATTGTAAATTTTGGAAGAAAAACTAGAACGTTAGATTTAGTCGACTTTTGAGTCAGTAAAATAATTACACATATTTTGTTTGTAATAAGGGGTAATGTTGGGGGCATGTCAATATAAACTTGCATCCACAGCGTTGCCTCCTTTTACTTTCTCCTTCCCAAATCTGCTGGTGATGCTGGAATGTGTGTGATGATGCAAATGGCAGAGGCCTGGAGAAGATAAGAGAACCGAACGCCACGGCAGCGGGAGAGGAAAGAGGAGTTTGAGAAGGAGATGTGGCGAGAAGAAAGCAAGACTGGGAAGAGATTCTTCACAGAGAAGGACTCTGGAAGGAGAAAAAGAAGACATCTTCTCAGATTTGTGTGATGTGCTGTGGAACTTCAAGGGACCGCCAGGAAAGATCGCCGCCCTTTAAAGGCTGGTTTTGAGTCATATGCGTGTTTCTACTGGGTACAGCGGCAAGCTGAGATACGCCCTAAGAGCTGCATACTGGTTTATATTTTAGGGTGAATAGGTTTCAGATCCTTTTCTTTGTGCATATTTTAGCAGAAAAACGTATTTAATAAGAGTATAACAAGTCAATTTTAGAGTTTCAGTAGAGTTGCTAGATTCAGCAAATAAATGTCCAGTTAAATTTGAATTTTGGTTAAACAACAAATAATTGTTAGCGTAAATATGCATAATACTGCATGAGACACACTTTTGCTAAGAAATTTGTTGTTATCTGAAATTCAAATTTAGCTGGACATCCCGTATTTTTACCTGCTAAACTTGGCAAGTCTACTGTAGGGTGGAGTAAAAGATGGACAAGGGGGAGAAGGGTATCTCATGAGCATTAGCTTCTCTATTGCTGAAGTCAGAACTTAATGTGGCAGTGTTAGAGGTTCTCCCTCTGGTTTTAAAAAATGAGAATCTTGTTTTAAGCAATGGAGTCTCATTCTGTTGCCCCGGCTGGAGTGCAGTGGCACAATCACAGCTCACTGCATCCTAGAACCCCTAGGCTCAAGTGATTCTCCCACCTCAGCCCCCCACGTAGCTGGGACTACATCCAGGCTTGTGCTGCTGCACCCGGCCAGAATATTTTTAGCAAGAAATATGAATGTTTGTTTACTAACTACTAGACATCGGCTAGTAACATGCTAATATGAAATGATGAAGGCCTGAATACATACAATTTAGGAGAATAAAATAAAAATCCATTTCCTCAGAAGGTGATTTAATATAGTTTACCACCAAGAGCCATAAAAACTCCAAATGACTTGCTAACTTATATAAAGTAGAAATTCTATGTGACTTTCTGAATTTGCCTAACTATATATCTGCATTTACTGAATGTCTATCTCCACAATGCACTAGAAAAATTGGTTGTCATGTCAACTTTCATGTGCTATACTGAGAGACTTTATTTTTTTAAAAAGCCAATTACACAATAAAGTAAAAAAAAAATTACTGCAGAAAATGAAGAAACAGATATTTTATAGGTCTTCTAATGTACATGGAGTAATATTAACCAACCACAACCAAACATATCCCTTTTGGCACCTTATTACCAAAAATGAGACATATAAAAAATAAACTATCAAAATATATTACCTTTGTAGTCCTTGTTCAAAAATTATATTGAATTCATATTCATTAAGTGGCCACAAAGTATACCCATCTGTGCCATATGGGGTGTGAGTGTCTTTCAGGTAAGGACACTGTTTCTAGGAGCACTTCGTGCATGAAATTCCTGCATCTCTAAAATGCTTTTTTTCTCCTGAGTCTTCAACCTCAACTATCACCAATATTTTTTAATGGATGAGTTTTTCATCATAAGTTAAGGCCAAAATTTTTTCCTCTTCAAGAAAGAAATGCTACCTATACATGCTGTTGCCAGATATTCCAGGTCAAGTTTTACTGCCAATCAGTCCAAATACCATGATCTTTTATGAAGACAGTTGTGAACAATAGTAATAGTAATAGGAAGAACATGATCAATAGCAGATACTTACTATTTGGGCCTGCCCAGCATGACTTCCCAAACATTGTTTTGGTCATTCTACCTCCTTTCCTTTGGGAACTACTGTTTCTCTCTCCATATGGTTGTAGTGAATGCATCAGTCACAGTGCATAGCACACTCACACACATGCACATACACATGTCTTGGAGACTGGCTCAGTAATGGTCAGATTTGATCATTGCATAATACTTTTAGAAAATTATTCAAAGGGATACTTTTCTAAAGCTCAAACCAGCTTTAGAAAAACCTATGCTTTGGGAAAATATCCCTTGGTGAATGTGTCTTCAGAGACCCTGAGAGACATTTTATAGACACTCAGAGAAAAACATATTTTCTTTCCTCTAATGTTACTAAGCTGAGATGAGTCTCTGGCCATGTGTCTGTCCCTCATTTAGTAACTCATCTGAACTAAAGATCATAAAGCCAATGCGCATCAGAAAAGCAGAGATGACAGACATGCTCAGAGTTCCAGGAGTCTCCAAGGCCAGTTCTTCATCTCAACACTCAACTGGGCCCTCGGCCACAAGAACCAATAAATTTCTTTTCTTCTGAAACCATTTTAAAGATGTACAGATATATATGGCTACCATTTATCAAGAATTAATTTACTGCTCTAAATTCATATATTGACATGAATTATATATATGTAGAGCTGGAAATTTATATACATATGACAACTCTTCAGATTGCAAGTGACAGAATGCCATTATAAAAATTCTTCTCAAAATTCATAGCATTGGTTACAAATCATAAAAAATACAGTAATTCTTTTTCTCCTACTGTGTATTCAAAATCTACTCATGAAAGGAGAATGCTTCTTTATTGGTTATTCTAAGAAATTTCAAGAGAAGATATTGATTGGCTAGATTGGGTCATAGGCACAAATCAGACCAACACTATGGCTAGCGGGCATAGAGTACACTGGCCTCATGGGTCATGTGACCACATCCATTACCAAATCATGTAAAATAAGAATAGGAAAGGAAGAGTTCCTTAAAGAGATACTGAATAGAAAAAGAAAGTAAGTGGATCACTATAACAGCATTATTTTGTTTAATCCTCTTATCATCTCTATGAAGTAATATCTACCTTCATTTTATGACTTAAAAAAAATAGGCCCATAAAAGTTCAGTCATTGGATCAAGTAACTTGGGTAGTAAAGAGAAGCTGAATTTCAAACCCAGGTCTGCCTGATTCCAAAGTGCCCTCTCTGTCCTGCTGTGCTGCTGCTGGGAAGGGAAACTGCAGAAGGTGCTAGGCTTCCCTGGTACCCGGTTGTCTCTGGTGGTTGCAGCATGGAATCTCACACATGGCTGCATGGGGGTGTGGCATGAACGTTTGAGAGGAATCGGTCATTAGAGGAAAATGATCATTAGATCATTCCTGTCCAGGAAGCTGACTATATGAAGAAAAGGAGTTTAAAGTGGTATCTAATGGGTATCTTAGTCCATTTGGGCTGCTATAATAGCAGGCTTAATAGGCTATAATAGACTGGGTGGCTTATAAACAAAAGAAATGTATTTCTCAGTTCTGGAGGCTGGGAAGTCCAAGTGCAAGGCAACAGCAGGCTGAGTGTCTGGTGAAGGCATGCTTCCGGGGTCGTAGATGGCCTCTTCTCATTGGTCCTCACATGGTGGAATGGGCAAGGGTCTCTCTAGGGTCTCTTTTATAAGGGCATTAATTCCATTCATGAAGGCTCCACCATCAGGACCTAATCATCTCCCAAAAGACCTCAACTCCAAATATCATCACATTGGGAATTAGGTTTCAACATATGAATTTGGGGGAGATGCAAACATTCAAACTATAGTAAATGGAGACAGCTCCCTGTAGCCTACTCCAAGGATAAGGATAGAGGGCTAGCAAAATTAGGTCATCAGATAGACAGTCAAAAAAACTATGTCAATAAGGAAAGTGGGTAAAACGAAAGGAGCTGAGTGAATCTGAGCAGCCTCTGAATAATTTTACTGAGGAGGTAAGAGCATCATGCTCCTTAAGATGGTCTTCAAAGGCTATTTGTTTGCTTATTGGTTTCTAGATGGCTCTAAGCATGCTATTCCTGTGAGAGTCAGGAGTGATTATTGAGGAGAGATTATCATAATATTTAACAAAGTATTAAGCCCAGGAGCCACCAATCAGAATGTTAAATTTTTAGTTGGTGGAGGCAGGAGAGGAACCAATGAAGGTAGTCAGGGCACAAGGCAAAGAGAGGGGTGGATGGGAGGGATGGACAATGGCTGTTTATTAATTAACAGGGTAGTATTTCAATATTTTTAACAACCAGTAACACCATTATGGATGGCACACTTTATGGTGTGGCTTTATGGTGGATTATGGATCCACCCCTTTCCTTGTGAGAGCCAGGAAGCAGCAACCACTTTTCACCAGAGCCCCACACTTCCCACTGCCAGGCTTCGTGGGAGTCTGATCTACTACAGGTAGACCAGGGGGAAAGAGCTGATATCCAGACACACAACTATTGTCATGTGGCCAAAGCAGACTCTTAATATTTTCTAGACATGAAGATATTTCTCTGATGTTCATTCTCATTAATCTTGATTTTTTTCCTCTCTTTTGCTCAGAGTAGCTGTCTCTGTATTTCACTAGAGGCTGAAGATGAACAAAAGCTCGCACCAGATGCTCATGCATATTTCTGCATGTGTGCTTGAAAGAAAACCCTTTCGGAGGAAGCAGTTTCTGCCAGGCCAAGTTGTGGAAGGAGAAAATGAAACCTGAAAGGTTTAAATGAAGGACAGATAGAGGCAGGGACCAGGGGAAAGAATAAAGATGAGAGTTGGGAGGCAGTCAGGCTGTAGTTAGGTCAATTAGAGCCAGGTACAAGAGTAAGTCATGCCCAGATGGACTAGAAAAATTAATAATATGTAGAATCTGGAAATTATAGAAGAAGCAGAATCTAGGATGTGGTAAGGTATCTAGAAATCAGATCTATACATCCTGAGTGGAAGCAAACAGGCATAGGGCTTTCCTCAGAGTCAAGACATTTTATGAGCTGAGCTGTAGACAACCTGGTATATCAGTCCCCAAGGCACTTAAGTTCCTTATGTTCATATAGGTCTCCTTGAAAGAAAGGTGGATAAGGCTGAGTTGTATTAGTTTAGGCTGGACTAGGTTGAATCAAATTGACTTCCAGTGGCTGGATCTCGTCTGGCTGACCAGACAGGCCTGATAACCACATCCAGAGAGGCAGAGAAGAAAACCACATAAATTTCCACACTCTGAGAACAGGTTGGAAGGGAAAAAAGAAAACATTTGATTTCTTAATCACCAGATCTGCCCCAAGCATCTTGTGTTTAATGTCTGAAAAGAGTATCTGGTCTGCCAACTTTCTGTTTTGCACAACTGCCCAAATGGGTTACAGCTGTTCTGTTAAAAACTCCTGATTCTAAACCAACTACACATCTTAGTCCTATGATTTGAATGCCATAGGAACCTTTATGTTCTTTTTTTGGAAAAATCTCATAATCTCCCTTTCAGAAGTTCATTCTTCTTTAGTGAGTCAGAGTTGTATGTCTTCCAAAATTCAATCTGTGATTACACAGGTAAATCTAGTTCTACTCAGCTTAGACCCTTTAGGGCTTCCACTTCTAGTGACTGGAGATACATTTACTCCAGGATCTTAGAGCACATCTGCACAAGGGCAATCTAACAGTATGTCCTGGAATAAGTTGGTGTTCACCAGAAAAACGTGGAAAAGCCTTTTCTGGTTGACTGAATGCTATTTTTACATTTCTTCTTTTATTGTTTGCTTTTTTTGTCCCTATACACAAAAGCCTTCTGAGATTTCCTTACCAGTCTTATGAACCTGAGATGACTTTACATTGGCCATCTACCCTATAATAATGTTAGAGTTCAGCTGAGCATGAGACATTTTCATGGGTTACATGCAGTGAAATATAGCAGAAAAGAAGACTAGAAGAATGACTTTATAAAACCCAGTTCCAAGGCCAGGGACTGATGTATTTCTACTACAGAGGTCATCTGCAGTGGAATGCAAGAGGAATTCTGCTCTAGAAGTCATTTTAAAGACTATCTGTCCATTTCAATAGCCTGGTGGACAAATGAAATGTAAAAGCCATAGGAAATTAAGATACATGGAAAAACCAATAGCAGCAGAACCAACTGGGTAGCATCATCATCCAGTTCTACATATGGATTCAGAACCCCAGCCACCTTTTTAAAAAGAGAATTAGCATAAGTGAGGAAGGCCAACTGCCCCCACAGCCACTTCATTAGATTTTGAGTTTATTCTATGTAATTAGAATTAGTGGTAGAGAAAACTAGGAGAGGCAGAAGGTAGGAGCAGTGTTAGGGTTACCACTGATGCCCAACCTAAAAATATGTAAACAAGATTAACATACCGAATTTTGTCTAGAATCTGGTTGGCAGCAAAGGACACTGGATTCTAGGTAGAATCCTGGCAATATTTTGATCCCAGTGGGGAAGAGACAAGGCTATTCATAATTAGGATGAAGACAGAAACTGACCCTTCAGGTCTTAAGCATTTGGACACCAACTCTGAGCAATTAGAGAAGTCAGAGATAGCACAACAAAGCAGGTGCTGCTACTTGGCTCATTCCAAATACAGTATATCAACATCAAGCAAGAAATGATTGAATATTAAGGAAGAGTGAATGCTGGCAGGTAATAGCCACCTTCTAAATCAATGATTCTCAAACTTAATGTGCACAGAAACCATCTGGGGATTTCGTTAAATTACGGATTCAGTAGGTCTGGGCGAGGACTTGAGGTTATGTATTTCTAATAATACAACTGTCTCCCAGATGAGACAGTTGATGCTGGCCCATGGACCACACTGTGAGTGGCAAGGGTCTAGAGCAGTGGTTCTCAATCACACTATCCACACATTCGCTTTGAATAGTGCTGATACCTGGGTTCCATTTTTGGAGACTGGTTTACTTGGTCTGTATTCAACTTTGGTTTCCAAAGTTCTAAAAAGCTCCTCCAGGTGATTCCATTTAGGATTCCATTTACTGACACTTGCAATGGCTCTCCAATGGGTTTACAGATTTTTAAAATTAATTTTATTTTTAATTCTACCATGAAGTTCTCTGATTGTTCCCGGGACTGTTAAGTGTTGAGAGTTTTAGCATTCTAGGTATTTTTTCAGTCATGGAATATTTCAGAGTAATAAATCTTGTTAATTTTCTATTTTGTAATTTGATTTGGAAGTGATGACACTGTATATCCCAGAGGTTTTTGTTTTGCCCTTAACTTTGTAAAAACTTACTGTAAAAAGGAACTTTCAAAATATTTCTTATAATTGTAGGTAGACTGGAAGTTTATGTATTCTCTTTCTTTCAAAAAAAAGCCCTTCTTGTCTTCAGCAGTCTTCTCATAGGCCTCTTCTATTGCGTTCATTTACTTGTGTTGCTTGGCTTGCACCCTAATGATGTATTTGTTCTCTTATTACCCTCACTGGCTTGAGCCCATTGCAATAGCACATTCTTAGGAAGTTGATGCCTTGTTTGATTCTACACATTTCTCTTCTTAGAGAGAGGGGGCAAACAAGGACAACTATCAGTTTCAAGATGTGTGGAACGCATAGATAAGCCAGCACTCTATTGGGAAGATTGTGTGAAGAAGCTCCAGGAACTCTGTCTCCACTTACATCATCCATTCTCTTAAATCTCACTTCTTCCTAGCCTGTCTGCCTCCTCCACACCCATTTCACCCCTACTCACTATCATCACAGAACAGAAGGTTGGCATCAATTAAGAGACTGGCTTACGAGCACTTTGATTCTCTATTAGGATGATATTTTCCCCGTTTATTGTCATTCCGTAGCATTCCAGAGGCTATTTCATCTTGGGCACTGTGCCTACAATTGCGATGCACTGCCACCAAAGGGATCCTGGTTATGTCCTTGGTGTGTGAACGGCTTGATTTCTCCTGAGCAGACATGAGTCAAATGTGTGTGTGATTTTCTTCACAAGTGTTTTTTAAATAAAATTTTAATACAAAAATATATAGTTGTTTCTCAGAGGACCATACAGTTGTGTTTTTCAGATTAAAAATCATTACTTATTAGATGAGTGGTGAAATAAATTGGTGATTCTTGGCCAGCTACTAATCATCGTAATGATAAATTAATGAAAAAAATTTAACTCTTAGAGCCCTACAATTACAGGAAGTGTATTGATACATCAATTTCAGTTTCATTTCATATATTTTTTCCATGAATTACTCAATAAAGGCAATTAATTAAAGACTTTCCATTCTAAATATATATTACATTAAGATAAAATTCAGAGTGGGAAATGCAATAAAAATATACTACTAAAGAGTGCTTGCTGATGTATTTTTTAATGGATGGTGATAGATATAAATTCATATGACATTTAGATTATATTTGCTTTAAAATATAGCAATTTAATTGTATATATCAATATTAATATCCTTTACAGCTTTTTACCCTCATAACAAAAAATTAGATACATAAAATACAGGAAGGGATACTTTTTGAAAATAAGTTTTGAAAATCTTTTATAAAGTGCATACAAAAAAATACAGTCACTGATCTAATCCTCTTATAGCCTATTGTCAGGAATCTATGAGACTATTCCAATATAAGAATTTTTTCTTATGTAAAATTATTTTATTAGTCTTCTCTTTTATAATTTTCCTAGTAATAAAATATATGCTGAGTGCAGCCTTTCATCACCCAGGTTAATCTGAGTTGGTATGCTTGATGTTAGTTGGAATATTAACTGTCAACATTGACAGAGTAAGCAGCATAGAATCAGGTCTACATCAACTTCATCATTTAGGATGTAGCTCACAGCTGGGGATTATTAGCAGGGTGGTATATTTGGTATCATGATGCTTTAATTAATAATTCCTCATAACCAGGTACTTTCTTTAGGGAAGCATGTGCATCACCAACAGGTAAATTAAATGAAAAAATGGCAAAAATGTTGAAATCAGAATTTGTTCCATAATTTAAGAACTTGCACTTTGCTAAAAGATCTCTAACAATGATGGCAAAAAAAAAATACATAAAGGTATTTTTTCCTAATAATGAAGAAAATGGATGTGGGCAATACCAGTGGATAAGAGTTTTCAAAACTTTCTTAAGAAACAAAGCCCAGTAGAAACTAATAGAGGCAGCTAGTTTCCAATGGTATCCAGGAAAGGAAGGAATCAAACATACACCAAAGAGGATGTGGGTTTAAAACTGGAAAGTGGCACGAAAAAGGGGGATTACATTGAAAACTGTGTATAATGAACTGAAATCCTGTAACTTTTATCCAGGTAAAAATGAATAAAAGGATACTTCTTTAAGAAGTTTTTAAACTTTTATTTTGGGTTCAGGGGTACATATGTGCATTTGTTATATGGATAAATTGCATGTCTCACAGGGGTTTGGTGTACAGATTATTTTGCCATCCAGCTAACAAGCATAGTATCTGATAAGTAGCTTTTCAGTCCTCACCCTCCTCCCACCCTCTAACCTCAGGTAGGCCCTGGTATCTGTATTCCCTTCTTTATGTCCATATGTACCATGTATAAGTAGGAATCCGCAGCATTTGATTTTCTGTTCCTATGTTAGTTTGCTTAGAATAATGGCCTTCAGCTCTATCCGTGCAAAGGACAGTTTTTATTTTTGTTGTCTTTTGGTTTTGGAATTATCTCTTTCCTTTGAAGTCATCTCTTCTGATGAATAACCTTGATTAAACTTGAGTTTGCTTATTGCCATTACATGCTACAAGTTTTCCACAAACACCTGTTGATCCTTGGTTATCTGTTCTCTCTTAAGAGTGAGGCAATCAAAGGGCTGAGTATAAGTTATATGTGCATGGAGGAGGTTTGCCAACTAGAAAGTTCTGCTTTAGGATGAGCAGTGATACTTAGATACCGCTAATTTTACAGTAAGGAGATCTGTGCTTTTGAGCCTTAACAGTCATGTCTGGAAGGTAAATTGGGGAAACTTCTAAGAATATAGAACAAAGGGATAAAGGGTCAGAAAAATAGAAAAGAAAAAAATGACAGTAAAGGTTTACCTGGGAGACCCAACATCTGTCTAATGAAAATTCTAGAAAAACAGAATACAGAAAATAAACAGAAAAATTTCAAAGCAACAGAAGACTATTTTCTACAGTGAAAGAAGCTAAAATGGAGTTCTTGAGTGCCAGCGAAATGGATGTAAATAGCCCCATAAACATATTATCATGAAATTTCAAAAGACCAAGAATAAACAAAGGATCCTAAAAGCTTTCAAGTCATGTACCAATAATCATAATTAGAGTGGCTCCAATGTTTCATCAACAACTGAATGGTAGAAAACTAAGCAATGCTGTCAAAGTACTGAGAGGACTATATTCAGCCAATCTCTCAAGCCTGTGGGAAAGGCAAATAAAGATACCTAGAGAAATGGAGGACTCAGAATTCTTATCTCCTGCTACACTTCTCAGGACATAGTTGGAAGATGCACCCTAGGAAAACAAAGGAGTAAACCCAGAAAGAAGAAAATGTGGGATCCAGGAAAATGAATCTAATCCAGGAGAGCAGAGTGGGGAAGTCCTAGGATGACAAGTTTGCAATAGAAACAGAGCACAACCTCAGGTTCTGAGATCTCTGTGGGAAGAAAAGGGAGAAAGTGGATGGATTTCTAGCACCTCACAACCTTTCTTACGCCATAGCATAAATTTAAAATGGCAATATTTGTCTAGCACAATGAGCTAAATAAAGGAGGTTTCATACCCCTGATGAGCCGTGAGCTTGCCTGACCCCAATGCTGAGGTGTCAACTACTGATACCATCAGTGGTTGGAAAGCTCTGAATTACACAGCATTATTAAAGCTTGGAATAACTTGATAATATGACAAAGACAACTGGTGATTTATTTTAAAAAGAGAGTAAGAAAATACAATTGAATTTCTGACAGGAACAATTTCTTTAGAGTGATATGATTCATGGAGAAAAACATAATATGAGTGAACTGTTTGACTCTGCAGCAGAAAATATTTACATAGTCATAATATGATATTATGATTTATTGATTTTCACCTTTTAGAATCAAGGGTACATCAAAGGAAAAAGGTATAAAATGTAAATATTCTTAATATTGACAATATTAAAAGAAAGATATAGCTGATTGCGATTGAGCAATAAAAAGAGAATGGGGATATGTGGAAGAAGATGAATGATTTCGTCCTATTAGTTTGGAAGCCAAGAGATGCTGTCTACAAAGTGAAAGCCTTCCTGCAGATTTCTGCCATCTGCCTTCAGCTACTGAGTTCTAAAGGAGAGGGAACATCAAGTCTTTAACCTTTGGATGTCCTTGACTGAGGGAGAAGCAGTGTGAAAAGGAGAAGCACCAACCTCCAAGATACCAAAGGGGTGGAAATTAAAAACAACTGAAAATGGCATTGGAGAACTCCCCTGAGGAGAAAAAAAGACAAAGATATCTTGTTCCTGCTGCCAAACTGCTAATAGGCATTCCAAACATACTAAATGATGAATGAAGAGTAGGTATTCATATGCTTTGGCTCTGTGTCCCCACCCAAATCCCACCTCGAACTGCAATCCCCATCATCCCCGTGTTTCAAGGGCAGGACCAGGTAGTGGTAACCGGATTATGAGGGCAGTTTCCCTCATGCTGTTTTTGTAATAGTGAGTTCTCACAAGATCAGATGGTTTTATAGGCATCTGGCATTTCCCCTGCTTGTACTCACTCCATCCTGCCACCCTGTAAACAAGGTCCCTGCTTCTCCTTTGCCTTCTGCTATGATTTTAAGTTTGCTGAGGCTTCCTCAACCATAAGGAACTATGAGTCAATTAAACCTTTTTCCTTTATAAATTATGCAGTCTTGGGTAATTTCTTCATAGCAGTGTTAGAGCAGACTAATATAGGTAGATTGTGGTTTATTAAAGAAGAAACAGGTTTTAAAATCCTTTTTAAAGTTTTATGGATGGATTATACACATAGGAGAGAGGTAGGGGAGATGAGTAGTGACATAAAACAGCTAAATCCTCATGATTCATGGCAGGAAGTCAATGAACATCGTCTAATTCTGATATTTCAGAAAGCTTCAATGTAAACATATAATTTAGAAATATGGGAATGACCCCAAAAGAAATAAAAATGGAAGAAGTTTACTACGGTGGCCCCAGTGCCTAGAGCAGTGGTGGGCTGACTGTATATGCTCAATAAATATTTGCTGAAAGAATAAATTTTCTGAAAGATGTGCAGGAATGGAGGAGGAAATGAGGAAGTCTGACACTGCTGTTGAAATTCATTAAAAGCCTGCAGCAGTTCAATTTGCCCCTGTTTCCTTGCTAACAGAATCCAGATTTCTACTCCTGAGAGGAAGTGATCCCATCTCCAGCCAAGGAGCCAATCCTGATTAGTCTATTAAATCGTGGTAATCCTATACTTCTCACCAGCAGTTGGATTAGAGGGTGGCCAATGAGATGTGAAGGATGGATTATTGAGGGGCGGCTGGTACTCTTCTTTTTCTCAAATTGACATGTCTAAATGTGATGTCTGGACAGATATAACTCTTGTGAAAAAGCAGCAGCTAGACTGAGGGAAAAAGCAATATTCACAGAATGGCAGAACAAAGAAAGAACCTGAGTTTTTGATGATGCCATTGAATTAGCCGTTAAATAACATTAAATTCTCAACATGTCTTGAATGTGAGATAATAAATTTTCCTTTTTGTACCAACTAGTTGAGTTGGGAACTTCTGTTATTTGCTCTCAAAGCATAACAACAGATAAAAGTCCTTCTGGACTTCTTGATATCAATAAACATATGCCTGTGTTAATGTTTATGAAAATAAATCAAATAAAGTTATACATAATTTCATCTGATAAAAATAGAGGAGTATTTTTAAAATTTTTTATTTAAATTGATGGGTCCTCTAAATTTTGGTGACCAGGTATAGTTTGTTTGTGCGGCTGCAAAGGCATCTGAGGCTGGGCAATTTATTTTTTAAAAGAAAAGATTTATTGTCTTATGGTTCTGCAGGCTTTATAAGAAGCATGGCACCAGCATCTGCATCTGGTGAGGGCCTTAGACTTCTTCCACTCATGACAAGGGGGAAGAACATCCAGTGTGTGCAGGGATCACATGGTGAAACAAAGCAAGAGAGAAGGGAAAGGTGCCAGGCTCTTTTTTAACAACCAGCTCTCTAGGGAATTCTCTTGGGAACTAAGAGTGAGAACTCATTTACCGCCCCCACACCCGCTCCCCAGGGAGGGCATTAATCTACTCGAGAGGGATCTGCCCTACTAACCCAAACCCCTCCCATTAGGCCCCACCTCCAACACTGGGAATCAGATTTCAATATGAGAGTTGGTGGGGCCAGAGGAACCAGATCCAAACCATAGCACTATGTTTCATGACCCAGTTATCCTCTCCTGTGTTGCTGCTCTAATTCTTGTCTTTTAGAATGCAAATTATCTTTCCATCCAGATTTATAACTTTAGACATTTTGCCACAGTAAACACCATTTGAAAGGGACACCTTTTCCCAGTAACGAAAAGGAAACTAGAGAATGTGGTTATATTTGCCTCTTTAGATTCCTTGTCGTGGTATTTATTCTTTCAACAGAATGTGAGACAAAGTCAATGACTGAAAGGGAATGGAAGAAAATGAATGTATGAAATGAAAGGACAACGCATAAAATAGTCATCTCAAGGATGAAAGAAAATAAATTACAGATATAAAAAGATGTTGAATGGAAATTTCCTATTGCATCAGAATTTCAGTTAGAGCCCAAAAGCTGAAAGAAACTGAAGAGTCTACTAAATACTTCTGTGAAGGATCTATCAGAGGGTAGAAAAATGGCCCAGTAATCATCACATTCCACAGCTTATATAAGAAAGACTAAGAAATATGGAAGAGGATTGTTTTAAAGAGGACTTAGAGAAAATGATGGAGCTCTATATAATTTATTTTACTACCTTCCATAGACAGTAGAAAGTATACTTTGTAGAAAGCTCCAAGAGACCCAAAAGAGAGTGCCTCAAAACCAACAAACAACAATAACAATGTAAAGCTGCAGGTGTTTGCTTTTTGCTTCAAGCTGCGCATGGTGACAGAACAAGAAAGTAGTGGAATCATCCTGAAATGTATTGATTTAGCAGACCAAAGATGAGTACTGTTTAAGGCACAGGTGGTTGCTGGCGAGGGAAATAAGGTCTGAATTTTGTTATGCCATATTTGCTCTAAGAATTCTTTGCCTTTAAGGCTGAGGGAACTATAACTGCAGACTTAAAAGGCTGTTGATGTACCTCTTGCGGTGCGAGTAGAGGTGCAGAAATAAGGTGGAGGGTCACGTGAGTTTGCTAACTTTAAATGAGTAGAGATTCCTTCTGCTGGGGAAGGAGGGGTTACTAAAGACCTCCACAGAAGAGGCAGTATTAGAATACCTGCCCTGAAGGAGAGTAGTTGATAGGCAAGAGAGAACTTCTATTAACCTTAGCTAAGTCAAAAGGTCTTTCTCCACTTCCAGTTTGTTCATTCTTTCCTGATCCAGATCCTCCAGAGGCCAGAAGCAACATAATAGGAGGATAAGGGGAGGAGGAAGAAGAATGGAAGAACAAGGTGAGGAGGTATTGAAGATAAAGACTATGCTCTTCTCCCATACATGGGTCAGTCCTGAGCTAAGGGGTAGGAGAAAAGTTGAATGAAATGATAAAGTCAAGTTGTCATTTACACTGGACTACACTTTTTTCCTTTCACTGGAGAATGTGTCTGTTTATGGATGAAAGTGGTCTGAAAGCAGGGAATATGTTTGTGATGCCATCGGTAAGTGAGAGAAGAAACTACTAGTCACTGGATTGGAAAGCAGTGGCTGGAGCAAACTGAAGATATTTCCTAGCTTCTTCCCTAAGGAGAGAAGCCCATTCAGTAAACTTGCCACACTCAGGAAGGCACTGTAGCAGGATTGCCAGAAAATGGCCTTTTTGGGTTTCTAGTCATAAATTTCAAGTGAAGTTAGTCGGCTATATTGTGATTCCAACCACATTCACAACCCCCTCCAAAATGTTCTGTTTCTCCAGGATAGGCATGGAAAAAGTGCTCAATTGGGTTTCACAAGGTTTGGTTTTGCTGTACAAATTCAGTGCACAGGAAGGGAGTGAGAAAAAGTGAGCTGAGGTATTTTCAAGGAAGTGGCTATAATGGATTGTAAATGGAATCCAAGTTGGGTGAAGAGGAAAATAGAGACATCAGGAGAATGGATGGTGAAAAAGGCATGGAGTTATGCAGCCCAAGTAATAAGGCAAGAACTGTTACAGTTAAGAAAATACAGCAAGCATCTGGAAGATTAAGTTGTGGTGGCTCAAGAATGGGTTGCTTAAAATGAACATGTCAGGGCAATGCAGCTTCTAATGATGGCAAGATTTATGGTGAGGTTACTGGTTGAAAAGGTTGTGGGAGATAAAACAGTAACTAAGCAGGTTAAAAGGAACTGGTTTGAGTCTGTTTTTCACTTTGAGTGGACTAACTTTTTAGTTGAAAACCAGTTTGATCCATGCTGAATGAATAGATCAACTGATTTCTATTGTATAGCTCATTGGTTTTATATACTTTGAACTAAATCCAAACCTGTTTTAACTAACTTAAAATTATTTACATTAAATTACACAGTATATTAGTATTAAATGTCTTTTTAAACTGAAGAGTTCAAAAAATCAATTAGTACCTTAAAAGGCTAGATTAGATTTGTAGTGATTTATGTTTACAGTGACATTATTGTTGAAACTATGCTAAAGTTAAGGAATATTCCCACCAGCTAGAGATTCCTTTTGAAAAGGACACATAAAGAGGTTTTACTTATGATTCAATAAGTCAATCAATCCATTGTAAATTTAATAAAACTCACAGGAATTAACAGTTCTTTCTTCTCTATGAAGACATAAAAATTGTCCTGTGGTTTAAAACTGCCTCTATGAGATTTTATCATATTCCTCAGCAGGAAAGATCCTCCTATGCAGACTCCGATATGGTCTGGATCTGTGTCTCCACCCAATCTCACGTCAAATTGTAATCCCCAGTGTTGGAGGTGGGTCCTGGTGGGAGGTGATTGGATCATAGGGGTGGAGTTCTCATGAATGGATTAGCACCATCTCTTCTGTGCTGTTCATGTGATAGTGAGTTATCATGAGACCTGGTTGTTTAAAAGTGCACAGCACCTCCCCCATCTTGCCCTTGGTTCTGCTCCTGCCATGCAAGACACCTGCTCCCAGTTTGCCTTCCGCCATGAGAAAAAGCTCCCTGAGTCCTCCCCAGAGCAGATGCTGCTATGCTTCCTGTGCAGCCATTACCCAATTAAGCCTCTTTTCTTTAAAAATTACCCAGTCTTGGGTATTTCTTTATAGCAGTATGAGAACTAATACAGACTGTTTATCTTATAAATGTGAAATCTCATATCTGAACTCTTATTTGTTTCATTTGATACTATTGTTTCTCAGCCTTAGCCTCTAAATTTGTGACTACTTTCACAAAGGCAAAAAATGTCCTCCTTATAACTAGATGTACTTATTGATAAATAGACTCAGGTAGTATCTACCAGTGAAGACATATTTCCAGCAACAATCTGAGAGTCATTTTACTATGTCAACATTGAGTGGAAATGTGAAAGAGATTTAAAAAGATGTACACAGACACACACACACAGACTCACATGCTGTAAATGGAGTCCCCTTTCTCTTCCTTTAAGGTTAGGTAGGCCACAGCTCTCTGATCATCCCAACTCTGATTGGTTCTTCATACTCATTCAAACGTAAATCATATGTTCTAAGTTCCACACACTCCTCCCTAATAGCTATAACCACATGGTATTGAGACTTTTGCTCCTTTCTACATATTCATGAATATAGTACATCTAATAATCATAAAGACAGAAAATGAATTTTAAGCCATTAATTTGTTATAAAGGTATTTTGTATCTGATATTTCATTAATCACATTATTAGCACTATCACATAAATCAACATTTATTAAAGTACAGTTTTGGATCCTGTATCTGAATCACCTAAGATTATTTTCAAAGTTCAAAGTCCAAGATTAAACCACAATCTAAGTAACTTGGATTTTTGGCAGGGTTGGGGGTAGCCTAGGAATCTGCAATTTGAAGAAATTATCCAGCTAGTCCTCACACATAGGACAGTTTGAGAGCTATCTTTAGAAATTAAGAGAAAGTATCTTCATTCCAATAAATCAGGGAAACCACATATTTACTTGGAGGATTTTAAAAAAATTTATAAGTACACATATGAACTCAAAATTAGATAAACAAAGGCAATTCAACTAATTGCCCATTGGATTAATGATACAGCATTATTTCCATAGGATTTAGCAAAGGTCTACCTTTACCAACAAACTCTAACGGATAGTGGACAAAAGTTGGATAATTCAGTCTCCCTCTTTCCCATTTTTCCCCTCACATCCAGATCCCCTTATTCTGTCAGTAATTTGGGGTCTGATTTATGCCCCCCAAATTTCCTCAATTCTGATTTTCATTCCCTTTGCAACATCTTACAAAAACAAAACAAAACAGCAATTTCAAACTATTTCCAGAAGCCAACTATTACTGGCTTCTTGAAACCCACTTTGTACTCATAAGTGTTTATGTTTAAAGACTTTTCAGCCTCATTGGTCTCCCTCCGAGTCTGAGCAAAGCTGAGTCAATTATCAAGGGAGCAGCATTTGATGTTGCTCTAGAGATTTCAAAGTTTTTGTTCCCTGTGCTTTGTAGAGAGAGGCCATTCAGGTTTTCAATCTTTTTATTTAGGCAGTTGCTACAGGGTATTGCTGGGTATTTCACTTTAGAAATTGTTTATAAGAAAATGAAAAGACTCAGCCATTAATATCATCTGAAACAACTCACTATCCCCATAGATAGGTATGTGTGTATGTGTGTGAATGTACATGCAAGAGTGTGTACAGAGAGTGAATATGACAGACAGTGAGAGAGAAAGAACATCTGCTTTCTATAAAGCACAATAATAGGGTACATGATGATAACTGGAAAACAGTCTGTACTTTCAGTTTCCAGTGCATGGCTGGAGGTAGATATGTAACTAACACAAGAGGAAGCTGGAGAAAGAGGCTTGGGTAGAGCTGCTGAGTGTAGGTTAAGAGCAGCTGCATGGCAGCATAGAAAGAGCCAGGGTTTAGGGTCAAATGGACCTGATTTCAAATCCCAGTATAGCTTTTTGGTGACCTTGGCCAAGTGGTTAACATTTGCTGTGCCTCAGTTTCTGAGTCCCTAATGGCTAGCAGCACCTCACTCCTAGGGTTGCAATATGGAGTGGAGATAAAGTAGGCAATGTACCAAGCAGACAATAGGGGCTTAATAAATGAGAGCTATTATTATGGAAATAGCCAGCCGCTGCCAGTTTGCTAACTGAGCTCTCTGCAACTCTACCTGGAATTCAAAACTGACAGTTCCTGCACCCAGATGCAAACTGATTTTTATTCCAAGAGGTTGGCTCCAAATCAGAATGTCAGGACGGGATTAGTTTTCTATGCTATTTAAGCAATGTAGGCTGGGATAGAGGTTCTGAGGTCAGCAAAGCATGTGAAAACCAAGAGCTAACTAAAAGGCCTGTAGTTTAATACCACCTAGTCTAATCATATGTGAAGAAAATCCAAGAAAACAGTCCCTGTTGAGAAAGATTTTCCTTAAGAAACTCAACATAGAATTACCATATGATCCAACAGTCCTGTTACTGGGTATATACCCAGAGGAACTGAAATCAGTTTGATGTGCACATTCCTACATTCACTGTAGCATTACTCACAATAGCCAAGATAGGGAAACAACCGAAGTGTCTGTCAATAAATTAATGAATTTTAAAAATGTGGTGTATATATACCCAGTGGAATACTATTCAGACTTTAGAAAAATAGGAAATTCTGTCATTTGCAAAAACATGGATGAGACCTGGAGGGCATTATGTTAAGTGAAATAAGCCAAGCATAGAGAGACAAATGCCATATGATCTCACTTATATATGGAATCTAACAAAGTTGAACTCATAAAAGGAGAGAATAGAATGGTGGTTGCTAGCGGCTGAGGAGGCAGGAGGTGGAGGAAAGCCGGGGTGGAGAAGTTACAGTGCAACAAGAGGAACATGTGCTGGTGTTTTATTGAACAGCAAGGTGGTCATAGTTAATAATCATGTATTGTATATATATTTCAAACTAGCTAAAAGAGAGAATTTTAAATATTTTTATCACAAAGAAATGATAAATATATGAAGTGGTGAATATGTTAATTAGTCTGACATGTTCAGGTTACAGTTGATACATATGTTTCAAAACATCACACTGTACCCCATAAATATATACATTATTTGTCCATTAACACTCAAACTAAAAAATAAAAGAAAGGTTTTGACATCCATGCCAAGAAATTACTGCACTTTTTAGAAGCTTAGATCTGTATGTGCTGCCAGAAATGACTATCCAGGACATACTGACATGTGAAAAATTAAAATGAACACCTGAAGTTTTGTTTCACAAATCCATTCCCTCAGCTTCCGGTAATGGAAATGTGTTTTGTCTAGAATCCAGATCTCCCCTTTGTTAATGAAGGTGCCCTGGCCAAGAGGCAGACTCATGACCTGAGCTAAGCAAAGCTGACCTTTCCCTGGGAGTTTGAAAAGGGGAAGAACTGATGTATGCTGTGTCAGAGCCCTAAGGATATTCCATAGATTCCTGCTATTACAAAGTCCAGAAGTGCTCTGATTCTTGTCCCTTCCAAAGGTCCTTACCTCACTTTCCAACCTTCACTTCAATTCTTCCTTAGGGAAGAAATATGCATTAGTGCCTCAATGGGCATTCCTGTGTGTCCCCTACATGCAGATCTGATTCCTTAAAATTTTTTCAAATAAATGATTTTTCTAAGTTACCTAGAGTAGATTTCTGTTGCTTCCAAAGAACCCTAAAGCACAGTCATAAAGTAACAAGCATTATGTTTATTCTTATATGTATATTTTAATTCACTGACTTTATTAATGTTTATACTAAAATTTTCTTATAACATGTATTAGCTTTGTAAGTAAAAAGCACTTGGCTGAATCACCTGAAGTCAGGAGGTCGAGACCAGCCTACCAACAAGGTGAAACCCTGTCTCTACTAAAAATACAAACAATTAGCCAGGTGTGGTGGCTCAGGCCTGTGATCCCAGCTACTCAGAGGCTGAGACAGGAGAATTACTTGAACCCTGGAAGAAGAGGTTGCAGTAAGCCGAGATAGAGCCACTGCACTCCAGCCTGGACAACAAGAGCAAAAACCTGTCTCCAAAAAAAAAAAGCACTCACTGATGAAAAATAAATCCAGGTAGCAAGAAATGTTCACTGAGAGGAAGTGATGAAATAAACCTCACTTGAATCCTCCTTGCAAACTAGGAGCCATTTTCACTGCGAAGGTGGGGAGAGCAGCATTTACAGCCGACTGTCACAAGGCACATGAAGGAACTGGGGCTTCGTACTAAAGCGTAAAGGACTGGAATGGGAAGTTCAAGGGTATTAGCTACCATACAACCTACATAAGACTGGCTCGAACTCCTGCCACTTCCGCAATCCTTGGACATTCATTCAAAACCCTCCCCCCGAGAGTTCTACAAATTTTCCAGAAAGCTAACAATTCACTCTCAGAGTAAATCTTAATCTCCGTGATTCTGCCTTCTCACATGCTGCCTCTGTTCTATACCATGTAATTCCAATGTAGAATGCATTTCTTTCTTCTTCAGTTTCCAGGGGAAAACAAACACATTAAAGACGACTTGGGAACTTAGCAGTCTTTACTTGGATGGGTGGAGGTGGTCACAAAGAGGGGTCATGTCATCTGGAGTCTTCCATCTGGCTGGCTCCTGTCTTCTCTTCCTCCTTCCTGACAGATTGTCCTCCCGAATGCCAAATTCTTCATCTTCTTTTATGCAAAATTAATCTTTCTCTCCCTGTAATGTCTTTACTTCAGCCAGCCCTGGTTTCCATGCACTTTCTCAAGTAAAGTAAGACAACTCTCTTACTAAAAGGAATTCTGATGCCACCTGTTAGGAATCCATTTTTCTCTACCTCTCACATTCACATGTAATAGAAAAAGGAAGTAAGCTTTGTGGAGGGAATATATATATATATTGTTTATAGGGACTAAGGAAGAGGAGAAGCCCTTGGGATTTTAGAAACAGAGCAAGGGCCTACCAGAGCATTGCCTCAGTCAGAGAAATTTCATGACTGCGTAGTCTTTTTGCTGATTCAGCAAATATTTATTGAGCACTTATTATGTGCACAGAGGCAATCAGCTACATACTGGGGAATTTAAAAATAGGACATGATTTAAAGAGCAAAATGTCTAAAAGGAAAGATAGACATATAAACTAATAGGCACAAGACAGTGCTACAATGCAGCACTAAAGTTAGCGTCACTTGTGAACAGAAGCCCAGGTCTGTCCCAGATATTTGGGACCTAGGCAAAAGTACAAGTGGAGGATCACGTATTATATGTCCGAATATTTAAAAGATATAAATCAAGTGAATAGGGTGCTAAATAAAACATATTCTACCCTTCTACCTTGACAAATAGAACTTCATAAAACCTCAAAGGCCAGATCTGAGTTTAGAATCCTTGGCTCCTCAGAGTTGAGTCAGACCATGGCAGTGCAGATAGCTGGTTTGCAGCTCCTAGCCTGAGGTCTTTTACAATCTTCCCTTCTTTTCCTGCCTGCCTTCCTTTTCATGCTTATATGTATGTGGACACCCAGGTTGTGTATATAAGTTCCAGCCATGGTCTCCACAAACAGCTACTTCTTGATCACCACTCAGCTTAGGATATACCCACCAGTGGTGCCATCGTGTCCTTAGGAGCAAAGATAAAGGTAACAGACCCACTCAGGCTCTGAAAGTAGGGTCAGACCATTTAGAAAGGGAATCCCAGGGTCCTAGGTATCAAAGCATGGTCTAAGAAGAGGGATACATCTCTGCGTGAACCCATCTAGTTGGCCCCAGGGACTCTTCAGCCTATAACGTGAGCCACAGCCAGAAAAGGGCAACAGCAACGCCTTCTTGAGCACCGTTACCCCCATGCCTGGGTCAAAATGCAGTATTTCTTAAGCTGTTTCACTATATTTTTCTTGAGATGAATCATCCTAAACTGCTTGTAGCTTTCTAGCTTCAGATGTACTGGTTTTGTGCAAGAGAGAATACGTATATTTATTTGGTTTTCAGCCCTCACTTGACAGATCCTTGAAGAGATGTTATTTCTGGATTATGAAGCATTACAGTTCTATTTTCCAGTAATTCTATGGGTTAATTAGCTTCTATCAGGAAAGGGAAAATAGGGATAAATTCTTCTTTTTGACTGCAAATCCTAGTGTAGTGTCTGAAGTATAATAGGACCATCTTCAATGACAAAGGACAACATGTTTTCAAGCATTTCTTTCAACCAGACATTTTCCTATCCATTAGCTGTTTTCACTGACTGCCATGTGCAGGCCAGGCCTGTTCTAGATCGGTTTTCATCAGGGTCACAAGGAAATAACGCAGCTTAGGTTGAACCAAAGCAAGGTGATTCCGTCACTACAGGTGTGCTATATCTGCTCACCTGTCTATCCTGCCTTCACTCTAGTTCCCGGTTTTACTTGACTTTGTTATTTTTCAATATTTTTTCTTTTTCTTTCCTCTCAGTATACAGCGCTTCCAGCTTCTCACCATCTCCATCACTCTGGCCATTTGCCGTGTTTTGTTTTCTAGTAATCGTGCCTTCCTGGCTTCTGGTGGCTCCCTAGCCTGATGTGTTCCTGTCCTGACCCTAAGTTGTATGTACTCTATGATAACCTATGACAGTCTCAGCATCTTACCTAGATGCCTGACCTGCAGCCACCCTCACATTGACTATTAGGGTGGAAGAAAACAACAAGTCGTGCATTGAAACAAAATCCCCTTCTCCAGTCTTGATTCGCCTAAATCATCGTAGTGGGGATGAGATGATTTTCTCTCTAAAGAGATGATTTGGCTAACTCTTTTTAAATAACTTTTCCTCCACTCTACCCAAGGAAACCTAGCTGCACACTGTAATGTTGTAGACATCAATATTATGTAAAAATGCTTGATCTTCAAATAATGAATAAATCCAATCAACCACAGAGAGGCAATGCTGTGATTTATCCATGAACCACAACATTGCCTTTCTACTGATCACTTGAAACTATTTCCACTTTGGTCTCCTTAGAACCTCTAATCTACAGATCCCTGTGTGGCTAAGCAATCTTTCAGCCCGTTCCTTTCTTTACTTTCCTCCTTATCCAACGTACATGCCATAATCCTTCATTTCAAAATCACTCTTATCCCGAACTTCTTTATGCCTTTGTATTTTATCACATCTAACCTGGATCAATTTTGCTTTCTCTCTAGTTAAACTGAAGAGTTTGATAATTGCTGGAGAAAAACAATTGCAGAGCAAATTGTTACCTCTATAAATCCATAATCCCTAACCTCAAGTGATCCCTCAACTCTGCACACCAGTCCCTACTAGTTTTTCCTGGCCAACTGGCTCTCTCATTTCTCCATTTTCCTCAAAACTGTGATGATGTCTGCTCAGCCTCTCCTACTACATATGGATAACCCTTTTTGTTTCTTCATTCACAGGGAAACTTAAAGTGTTAAGAAAGAATTCCCTCAATTTTTAGTTACTAATTCCACAGACCTACTATCCTCTCAGGATAAAAGCAAATGCACTGACCACAGCCTACCTCTCACCCCACAACCCACAACCTTCATGCATCAGTCACAGTGGCTTTCTTCTAGTTCTGCTAATGTCCCATTTGAAAGTTTTATGTTGATAAGAATCACTCAAGTTACTGGATAATTAAATAATCAAATCACTCAAGTTGTTTGATAACATTTCCTAGCCCACTGGATGATACTTTCAGAGGAACACACTCAAAACTGGTATACTTAACAAGAACCTAAGGTCATTCTTACTTCAAGGAAAGACTGGGAAACTCATACCAGAATCTCTCCTTCCACAAGGCTGCTCACAGGCTGCTTGGAAACCTCTTCCATTTCTCTTCCCACCACAG
Source organism: Cheracebus regulus (assembly GCA_963574635.1). Taxonomy (NCBI): domain Eukaryota; kingdom Metazoa; phylum Chordata; class Mammalia; order Primates; family Pitheciidae; genus Cheracebus; species Cheracebus regulus. The sequence goes on from CAUYQU010058182.1 coordinate 57,972, forward strand.
CAGATTCACTCTTACTCATTTCCCAACTTTCTACTACAGCATCGTATCAGCAGGAAAGCTCTCTTCACAATACCCACCACACCACTGCTAGGTTTAGGAAGGTTCCTTTGACATGTGCATTTTTTTTTTTTTTAAGTCAGAGTTTCACTCTTGTTGCCCAGGCTGGAGTGCAGTGGTGCAATCTCAGCTCACTGCAACCTCTGCCTCCTGTCTTCAAGCGATTCTCCTGCCTCAGCCTCCTGAGTTGCTGGGATTACAGGCATGTGCCACCATGCCTGGCTTTTTTGTATTTTTAGTAGAGATGAGGTTACACCATGTTGACCAGTCTGGTCTTGAACTCCTGACCTCAGGTGATCTGCCCACCTCAGCCTCCTGAAGTGCTGGGTTTACAGGTGTGAGCCACCATGCTTGGCCAACATGTGCTCTTCTAGGACCACATTCCTTCACTTTGTGACATTTACCCAAGTTTAATATCATGTACTCATTGCTTGATTATTTGGTCATTGTTTATCTCCCTACCAGACAGTGAGGGAGTCACAGTCCACATCCTGGTGCCACATCTGTTGTCACGAATTATTGTGTTTACCCACATTGGTTCCTAATAATTCCTTAAGGTAATTAATACTTGAATGAATGAATCAGGAATGAGTTAATGAATGAATTAACTCTTAAAATTAACAAGTGATGTCAGAGAGTAATTATAACCTCAAGAGTTACCCAGCCCATATTTTCAGCATTGGCCAATTTGTTCCATTTTGGATAGTGATACAAAATTCATTTTTCTATTAAATTCAAACCTGCCCCCATGTAACTTCCCTCCAATGCTTACTGGTTAGCCCTACTGGAAACACCATCAAAGTCTGTCTCCTTTTAATAATATTTACTCACAGTATTTGAATACTTTTAGCATGTGTCTCCTGTTTTTTCTTCTCTAACATAAATAAACACAGTTGCTTCAACAGTTCCTGATTTGAGACAGTTCTCAGACTCAATTATCCCCTCTCCAGTTTGAGCACACTCTAATGAACACACAAACAAGACAGAAACAACAGAGCCATGAAGCTCTCAGGTCTTCAGAATAGTAGCTTTAAGTCATTACTTTGAGAAGATGAGTCTGTTTCCTTCCTTCTATCAGTTACAGTTTAAATTACAAAGTCATTGAACCACCAAACTGCAATATATCTGAGAAGAATTATACCTACAAGGCAATGGACCCACAGAACACATGGGATTTATTACAAGTACTTTTATTGGAGCAATTTGCTGACAAATGCTCAAGAAGGAGTACAGAGTGATCAGTAATAATAAAACCGTATGGAGATCATTTCCCCAAACATTGTCTAGAAGAGAAACAGAGACAAATTCTTTAACCCAAGGTAGGATTTCTGTACCTTTTCCCTGTAGTTTTTATATGTCATCTCTGGAGAAATTTCAGATGTTTCAAATCTAAGTCTCCATCAAAGCTGAAGCTGAAATTTATAAAAATAGCAAAGGGGTTCTATTTATCTCCATTCACTAATCCTAGCCAGCAGCTGAAAAAGAATTGGAGTTTAAATCCTATTACTCTCTCACAGCCCCCACCTCCAGGCCACAAAGTCAAATTGATACAATTACTTCTAGGATGAGTGAGGAGGCTTTCACATTAGCCAGTTGTTTGTTTCCAGTGCTCAGGCAAAGGGGAAATCTGGTCTTCTAGCTTGAGGGAATTACACATCCCTCCAAGTAACTGGAAACCTTTTCAAGGGTCACAGGCTGCCTCAAAAGCCAGAGGCAGAAGGACCATGTCATTCCTCCCCTTTCAGCCCAGGAGACCCAGTGTCACTTCAGAGAGTGTTAAGAGCTGCTCAACAGTGTGTTTTAAGGCAGTTTCACTACTAACAGTAAAACAGGGCAATAAATGGCAGCCTGCAGTTTGGACATAGCTAAATTGCTCATTAGATCAAGACAATGCAGGAATTCCTGATCCAGTATTTTTAAATTGAGAAAACTGGGGACAAACGGGACACTGTTGGAATGGAGAGGAAAGGATGTATAAGAAAAAAAAATCCACAAGTAGAATTGACAAACACTGGAATGGTATTATACTCTTAAAAACTCCACACTGCCCAATACCCAATATTTCCTTTTTACCTATAGCTATACACTCTTCCCCCACCTCCCCCCCGAGATCGTGTCTTGCTGTGTCACCCAGGCTGGCATACAGTGATGGTGCAATCTTGGCTCACTGAAGCCTCGGCCTCCTGGGTTCAAGTCATTCTTGTGCCTCAGCCTCCCTGTAGCTGGGATTACAGGCAGGCACCATTGCACTTGGCTAATTGTTACATTTTTAGTGGAGATGGTTTCACCAGGTTGGCCAGGCTGGTCTTGAATTCCTGATCTCAAGTGATCCACCCACCTCAGCCTTCCAAAGTGCTGGAATTACAGGTGTGAGCCACCACACTTGGCCATATACATTCTTTTTAAAAGTTTTGATGACTGAATGATCAGGGTCCAAGGCTCCTGCCCTCATGTGTGTTCTTGTACATACAGCCTACACTTCAGGCCAACTGAGCTTCTAGCCGTTTCTTTTACATACTCTCCCCTTCTCTGTCTTTGTGCCTGTTTCTCTATCCCATTTTTTGTACATACAGATCTTACCTATAATTAAAGACCCAAATTAAATATCTCTCTTTCCCCAAAGCATTTCCTAATCTTGTCAGCTAGATGTAATCTCTTCTCTGAAATCTTGTGACATTTTTCTTGTCTTTCTTGTGGCATTGACCATGCTTACAAGCACATTTCATCTCCTCTTCTTCTCTGTAAACTGAGAGCAGAACTGAGTCTATTTCATGTTTGTTTTTCCTCAATATCTTTCATGTAAGCAGACATGAGGAAGAGATTTACTGTAGGTATGGGGTAAATGTGAAGAATAAAGAGTAGGTATGATTAAAATGGAAGAAGAAAATATTGACTAATGTGCATGGAACCGGTGCAGATTTAGTCAAATAGAACATTGGCTGTTCCCAACTACATGACAGACTAATCTGCATGCTATAGAATTTAGTAAAAATACTCTCACCTCTTTACTGTCCTCATATTAATAAAGGACATGGAATTATTTCTTTCCTAGAAGTCAGAAAGTAAAAGAATGATAACTATGACTAAAAATTTTGAAGTTTTATATATGTGAAAAATAACATAGATAAAGTCAAGGACAAATTTTAAAAATGGAGTAAACCCCAAATTGGTACACCTATTATGAAAAAATAAATTCACTAAAATACAAATAGCTCCTGCACATTGCTGTGAATTAACAGAAACAATCTAGCAAAAGAATAGGTAAAACTTTGGAAGTTTAAGTGGAAGTAACCATTTTGAAGGAAAATTTGAAAATATCTATCAAGACATCTGATTGCTCACTCTTGATTAGACTCAGATTCTGCACTTTTAATGAGGATATTATGAACTTTTAACAAGGATATTACATGAATGATGTTACATAGTTTCTATTGCATCCCATCAGGAGACAATATGTACCACTTTTAGTGTTGCCAAGTTTGACAACTTGGTTGGTAATCTCTACATCTCACTCTTGCAATTATACATTATAAGTGATAAGTAATATTTAGGGTAACACTTTGAGAACACGTGAATATTTATTCTCAATAACCTTTTCCTCAGTGGTTTAAGAACCACTGAGGATCTTTGTCTTATTTAATTAGTTTACCTGGGATTTGCAAAATGGTCATTTTCTCATCCTACCATTCCTTCCAGATTTGTTAGCTGGCATTCATCTGTAAAGAAGAGTTTTTTTCTTTTTCTTCGTTGTCTCTCTTGCTTTAACATGAATTACATATTAATGTTTTAATCACTATTGAGTCCTGGCTTTTTAAGAAAATCCAGCATGTTATAAAACATAACTATCCTTACTCTTTTTGATATTCAACTTGTTCCAAATATTGCCAGTGGGGTAGCCTTTAAGCTAGCTTCCCTGTTCTTCTCAAATGTCTCTGTTAATCAACAAGCAATCCTTTGAATTCTGGCACAGAATATCCCAAACTTGCCTTATACTTTTCATTGTACAAATCTGGACTCTGCCATTTCTCTAAGAATCTCCAGTTCCTTTAATGGAGAAATGTTAATAGGCAGAAGGATGCTTATTCCTATTAGAATATCATTGCTTCTAGATTTGTGTGTGTGTGTGTGTGTGTGTGTGTGTGTGTGTGTTTAAACTATGGCTTGATGTCATTAATTTCATAAAATATCAGAAGTTTCCTTTTCATTTTTTCCCTTTTCCATATTTCTATCAACCTTTTTTCACAATGAAAAACACTGTTTCCCAGCAATGTCAATATATATACTTATTTGTTTTTTTTCTTTTTTACAGTATAAAAAGATAATTTTGTATTTATAGTCTCTGTACTATTACCAATGACAAAACCATCAAGGAAAGCCCAAGATTTCTTTTCTTTTTTCTTTTTTTAATTTGAGGTGGAGTCTCACTCTGTCACCCAGGCTAGAGTGCAGTGGCACAATCTCAGCTCATTGCAACCTCCATCTCCCGGGTTGAGGCAATTCTCCTGCCTCAGTCTCCCGAGTAGCTGCGATTACAGGCGTTCGCCACCACTCCTGGCTAATTTTACATTTTTAGTAGAGACGGGATTTATCCATGTTGCTCAAACTGGTCTCGAACTCCTGACCTCAAGTGAGCTGCCCGCCTCAGCCTCCCAAAGTGCTGGATTATAGGCGTGAGCCACCGCACCCAGCCCAAGCCTAAGATTTTCTTATCATTTTTTTTTTGTCCTTATACAATCTCCTGTAGAAACATAGCCAGAGTATTGTATTCAAAAATCACTTGACCACAAGTGCAAGAGCACAGACCAGTGTCCAGCATACCCCATTGGAGTGTTGTTGCCAGTAGACTGGGAACATCTTGGTTCCCACAGTGAAGCAGGCTTCTAACCTTCAGGGGCCCAAAAGCAAAGCCAGTAGTCCAGTGCAAGCCCCCAGATATAGAGCAAGAAACCCAAGAGTGATGAGCTGACCATTACCCCCCTTAAATCTTCCAGAAACAAAGCCAGTTGACTGAACCCACCTTATACCACAAATAAATTCCCAAAGGCATCAAAGACTATAAAAGCAAAAAACTCCAACCAAAGGACAGCAACTTCAAAGATCAAAGAACCAGCACAAAAACAGGCACCTCAAAAAGCCAGAGTGCCTTCTTTCCTCCAAAGTACCACACTAGTTCCCCAGAAATTGTTCTTAACTAGGCTAAAATGGCTGAAATGACAGGCATAGAATTCAGATTCTCAATGCCAGCAAAAATCATTGAGATTTGGGAGAAGGTCAAAACCCAATCAAATGAATCTAAGGAATCCAATAAAATAATAGAAGAGATGAAAGATGAAATAACCACTTTAAGAAATAACCAGTCCAAACTGATGGGGTTGAAAAACTCACTACAAGAATCTCATAATAAAATCACAAGTGTTAATGACAGACTAGATGTAGAAAGAATCTCAGAGCTCAAACACTGGTTCTTCAAATCAGTCTGATAAAAACGAAAATAAAAATAAAAAAAGAATAAACAAAACTCCCAAGAAATATGGAGTTATTTAAGGAGACCACATCTATGATTCATTGGTGTCCCTGAGAAAGCAAGCAACTTGGAAAACATATTTGAGTCTACTGCCTAAGAAAATTTCCCCAACCTCGCTAGAGAGGCCAGCATTCAAAATCAGGACATGCAGATATCCCCTGTAAGATTCTATATGAGACAACTATCCTCAAGACATATTGTCATCACATTTTCCAAGGTCAACACTTAAGAAAAAATATTAAAGGCAGCTAGAGAGAAGGGGCAGGTAATCTACAAATGGAACCCCATCAGACCAACAGTGGACCTTTCAGCAGAAACCCTACAAGCCAGAAGAGATTGAAGGCCTATATTTGCATTCTTAAAGAAATGAAATTCCAATCAAAGATTTCCTACCTAGCAAAACTAAGTTTCATAGGTGAAAAAGAAATAAGATCTTTTCAGACAAGCAAATGCCAAAGGAATTCATTATCACTAGACCTGTCTTTCAAGAGGTCCTTAAGGGAGTGCTAAATATGGAAAAGAAAGATCATTCTCGGCCACCACAGAAACACATTTAAGTACATAGACAATTGACACTAAGAAGCAACTACATAATCAAGTCTGTATGACAACGAGCTAACATTATGCTGACAGGATCGAATCTTCACATATTAACACTAATATTGAAAATAAATGGGCTAAATGCCCACTTAAAAGGTACAGAGTGGCAAGTTGGATAAGAAAGAAGACTCAATGGCATGCTGGCTTCAAGTGACCTGAAACCAACCCAGTGTCCCATAGAATTGATGTTATAGTTTCTTTGGAAAGAACATATAAAGTGATCCCCTGCCTCCCAGGGCTTGAAACCTGAGGAAGTTATATTTGTTTATCTGAGTCCTTTCTCAGGAAACCAACTATCAGTCCTCTCAGACAGCATCAAGGAACTGAAACTTATGAGATTTCCACATCTAGACAATCAGACATCAGATCCCTCACCCATCATGAATACCTAACTAACCACCTGCTTCCTGATGACCAACTCCTCTTCCTTGTCCCTCTTTAATTCCTGAATTCCTGCTTTTCTGCAGGTAGTTACATTTCTGCTATATATGCACCTAATTTTAGTTAATCAGAGAGATGGATTTGAGACTGATCTGCTATCTCCTCAGCTGCAACACCTGATGAAATCCTCCTTCTCTGGCAATACTCATTGTCTTAGTGATTAGCTTACTGTGCAGTGAGCAGCAGGACTTAATACTGAAGCCCTGGTGTTTCTGTAACAGACACATCTCACATGCAATGACACCTGTAGGCTCAAAGTAAAGGGATGAAGAAAAAATCTACCAAGCAAATGGAAAACAAACATACAAAAAACGTGGGGATGCTGTTCTAATTTCAGACAAAACAGACTTTAAGCCAAAAATTATCAGAAAAGACAAAGAAATGCATTACATAATGGTTAAGGGTTCAAGTTCAATGAGAAGACTTAATTATCCTAAATATATATGCACCCAATACTGAAGCACTCAGTTTCATAAAATAAGTTTTTAGAGACCTATTAAGAGACTTAGATAACCACACAATAGTAATGGGAGACTTCAACACGCCACTGACAGTATTAGACAAATCAACAAAGCAGAAAACTATTGAATATGTTGAGGACCTTAACTAGATAGTTGACCAAATGGCCTAATGGACATCTACAGAATTCTCTCCCCCAAGACAACATAATATACATTCTTTTCATCTGCACATGGTACATGCTGTAAAATCAACCACACAATTTGTCATAAAACAATTCTCAGCAAGTTAAAAAAGCAAAAACAAAAACAAAATCATACCAAGTACACTTTTGGACCACAGTGAAATTAAAATAAAAATCAAAACAAAGAAAATAATTCAAAACCCTACAATTACATGAAAATTAAACAAGCTGCTCCTGAATGACTTTTGGTTAAATGATGACATTAAAGCAGAAATCAAGAAATTCTTCAAAACTAATGAAAGCCAAAATATAAGATACCAGAATCTCCGGGACACAGCTAAAGTGGTGTTAAGATGAGAGTTTATAGCACTAAATGCCCACATCAAAAAGTTAGGAAGATCTCAAATTAAAATCATAACATTACACCTAAAGGAACTAGAAAAACAAGAGCAAACCAACTCCAATGCTAACAGAAGACAAGAAATAAACAAAATCAGAACTTGAACTGAATGAAATTAAGGCATGAAAATCCATACAAAAGAAAAATGAAACTAGACTTGATTATTCAAGAAATAATAATTAAGATTGATAGGCTGGTAACTAGACTAAAAGGAAAAAAGAGAGAAGATCCAACTAAATATAATCAGAAATAACAAGGGAGGCATTACAACTGACTCCACAGAACTAGAAAAAAAAACCCTCAGAAACTATTATGAACATAAATTAGAAAACCTATAAAAAATAGATAAATTCCTGAAAACATACACCCTCCCAATATTGAACCAGGTAGAAATTGAAACCCTGAACAGACCAATAACAAGTAAAGTTCCAAAACTGAATCAGTAATTCAAAACCTACCAACAAGGAAATTCCCTGGACTAGATAGATTCACAGCCAAATTCTACCAGACATATAAAGAAGAGCTGGTATAATTCCTACTGAAACTATTCCAAAAAATCAGGGAGGAGAAACTCCTTCTCCAGCTCATTATATGAGACAAGCGTCATCCTCATACCAAAACCTGGCAGAGACAAAACAACAAAAAAGAAAACTTCAGGCCCAAATCCCTGATGAACATAGATATAAAAATCTTCAACAAAATACTAGTAGATTGAATCCAGCAGCACATTAAAAAGGTAATCCACCATGATCAAATAGGCTTCATCCCTAGGATGCAAGGCTGGTTAAACACGTGCAAATCAATAAATGTGATTCATTAGATAATCAGAACTAAAAACAGAAACCGCATGATCATTTCAGTAGACACAGAAAAAGGCTCTCTATAAAATTCAACATCACCTTATGTTAAACATCCTCAACAAACTTCAAAATAACATACTTCAAAATAATAAGAGCCATCTTATGACAAACCCATAGCTAACATCATACTGAACAGATAAAAGCTGGAAGCATTCCCCTAGACAACTGAAACAGGACAAAAATGCCATTTTCACTATTCCTATTCAAAGTAGTTCTAAAATTCTTAGTCAAAGCCATCAGTGAAGACAAAGAAATAAGAGACATCCAAATAGGAAAAAAGAAAGTCAAACTATCTCTATTTGGAGATGACACAATTCAGTACCTAGAAAACCTAAGCGTCTCCATTTAAAAACTGATAAGCAACTTCAGCAATGTTTCAGAATATAAAATCAATGTACAAAAATCAGTAGTGTTTCTATACACCAACAACATCCAAGCTGAGAGCCAAATTAAGAATGAAGTCCCATTCACAATAGCCATGAAAAATTAACAGCTAACCAGGGAGAAGAAAGATCGTTACAATGAGAATTACAAAACACTGCTCAGAGAAGTAAGAGATGACACAAACAAATGGAAGAACATTCTGTGCTCACGGATAGGAAGAATCAATATTGTTAAAGTGGCCACACTACCCAAAGCAATGTACAGATTCAATGTTGTTCCTATCAAACTACCAATGGCATTTTTTCACAAAATTAGAAAAAAAACTATTCTAAAATTCATATGGAGCCAAAAATGAGCCCTAACGGCTAAATCAATTCTAAGCAAAAAGAACAAAAATGATACCATCAGATTACCCAAATTCAAGCTATACTACAAGGCTACAGTAACCAAAACAGAGCGATTCTGGTACAAAAACAGACACATAGACCAATGGAACAGGTTGGAGAACTCAGATATAAAGCCATACACCTAAAACTTATCTGATTTTTTTTTTTTACAAAGTTGACAAAAACAAATAACAGAGAAAAAGCTCCCTTTGGAGCTGGGATAACTGGCTAGCTACATGCAGAATATCGAAACTGGGTTCCTTCCTTTCATTATGTACAAAAGTCAACTCAAGATGGGCTAAAAAACTTAACTGTAAAACATAAAACCACCAAAACACTAGAAAAAACTAGGAAATACCATTCTGGTCATAGGCCCTGACAAAACACTTCATGACAAAGACACCAAAAGCAATTGTAACAGAAACAAAAATTGACAAACAGGATCTAATTAAATTAAAGAGCGTCTGCACAGCAAAAGAAACTATCAACAGAGTAAACAGAAAATCTACAGAATGGGAGAAACTATTTGCAAGCTATGCATACAGCAAGAGTCTAATATCCAGAATCTATAAGGAACCTGAACAAATTAATAAGCAAAAAACAAATAGTCCCATTAAAAAGAGGGCAAAGGACAAGAACAGATACTTTTCAAAAAAGACATACACATAGCCAACAAGCATGTGAAAAAAAAATCCTCAGTAAAACCAATCATTAGAGAAATGCAAATCAAAATGCAATGAGATACCATCTAACACCAGTCAGAATGGCTATTACTAAAAAGTAAAAACGTATAACAACAGATGCTGGCAAGGTTGCAGAGAGAAGGTTGCACTTACACACTGCTAGTGGAAAAGTAAATTAGTTTAGCCACAGTGAAAAGCAATCTGGAGATTTCTCAAAGAACTTAAAACAGAACTACCATTCAACCCAGACTTATTATTGGGAATATTCCAAAGGAATAGAAATCATTTGATCATAAAGACACCTGCACGTGTATGTTCATCACACCACTATTCACAATAACAAAGACACAGAATCAACCTAGATGCCTATCAATGATGGACTGGATAAAGAAAATATGGTACATATACACCATCTAATACAATGTAGCCACAAAAAGGAATGAGATCGTTGGAAGGTGGATGGAACTTGGAGGCTACTATCCTGAGCAAACTGACACAGGAATAGAAAACCAAATGCCACATGTTCTCACTTATAAATGGGAGCTAAACATTAAGTACACATGGACACAAAGAAGGGAACAACAGACATCAGGGCCTGCTTGAGGGTGGAAGGTGGGAGGAGGGTGAGGATCAACAAACTACTATTGGATACTATGCTTATCACCTGAATGACAAAAAATCTGTATACCAAAGCCCCACAACACGCAGTTTACCTGTGTAACCCACCTGCAAATATACCCCTGAACCTAAATTCTTATCCTGATGTAAATATATTATCAATTTGATATATAGCTATATTTATCTGTTTCTGCCTGTATTTAATTCCAAGGTTTTTATTCTTAAAATCCTTATTTATAGATATTTAAATAATATATATTTAAATAATTATAAAAGTCAAAACTAAATAATATTTACTCTCAAAGAATATCTCACTTTGTTCCCAACTTCATCACTCCTTCTCCCACCCACCCCCTATCATTTTCATTTGTTTCTGGTTTATACTGCTTATGAAGCTTCTTGCAAGAAATATGAAATGTAAATACATATAAATTCTTTTTTGATTAAAAAAAAGCATATTTAGCACATTATATACATTCTTTTCTCCTTTGCCTTTTCTGTTTATTGATAGATCCTGGAAATCACTCTTTATTAGTTCTTAAAGATATTCTTCATTCTTTTAATAAACTGCATGGTATGCAAATATATCATAGTTCATTCATTTAGTGAATAAATACAAGTGGGCATTTATGTTGTTTCCAAAATTTTGTTTATTCACATAACAGAGTGGGAAATCTCATGTATATTTTTTATTGTCTTTTTTTGTGTCGCAAAGTGTATCTTCTGAGTAAAATTCCTAGAGGAGAATAGACTTCGTAAAAGGACAAATGCAATGAAAATTGTGTTAGACATTGCCAACTTTTCTCCAAGGTTTTGTACCACTTTGCACTGAGAGAGGAGATAATTTTGAGTGGCACCCTGTGTGTGCAGAGGAGAGGGGGCCAGTAGAGGAAGTCTGTTTTCGAATATTGCTATAAACCTCATTCAGGCTGGTTCTACTATTAAGACTTTTTTTCCTAAATTTATTATTTGACATTCAGGAAGGCACTGATAACTGGACGTGAAAAAGCTGGTGACCCAGCTCTGTTCTATACTACCAGAATTCTCCTCTCCAAGTGCATCTCTTCCCAGGCTATGCCAATACAAAGATTTTTTAAAAAGCTTCCTTAAGTGGTTACAATCTTCGATACTTATACTTACTGTTATAGGGAAGGCGAAATTCTATCTCTACCATCTTAGAGATTTTTTATCTGGACCTTAAGTCTTGACATAATATATATAATTAGGAGAAATGCATACAGATTTCTTTAATACGAGTTTTATGTGGTGCGCAAGGCTTCATAAGGAAATGAAGACCTGAAGACAAAGTTAAACACTTACAGGCTGAACTGGATCAAGAGTCACAAATTATGAAAATGTGACCAGGCAAAGGGGCTTGAGCTAAAATAGCTAATTAGGTAAAGAAGTGACCACAAAGATAAGAGTTGGTTTAACAAGTTTTATGGATTTCCCTAGGCCTCAATTGCTTGTCCTTGATGACAAGAATGATACTCTCCTTCTGGTATGGAAAGGATGTATTTCACATGGGAAATTCTGTTACTTTTAAGAAACAGAAGGAAAGAGAGTGATCTTCTTGCATCTGGTATTTTAAGCCCTTTTAATTCAAAACAGTCAGTATGCCAGAGTGGCAGATTTTGGGGTGGCATGTGAATTGTTTTGCTGGCCAGTTTCTATGTGCTAAGCACTGTGCTAAGCCACTCTATGCTCCAGACCCCAAACTTTCTCAACTTCTCTAGGACTTTTCTTTCCCTTAGTTCCCTCCTCTATGTTCTATAATATCAATTTCTTCTATTACTATCAGTATATAAACATTATATAATACCTTTTGTGTTTAAAAATAAAATAAACCCTCCTTGAGCCCCTTCTCAATTCTCTGCTCCATTCTTTGTCCAACTTTTCAGAAGCTTTATTTCCATTTCCTCATCTCCATTGTCCAACTCAGTACATTCCAGATTGTCTTTCTCCTCTAAAACTTCATTCACTATTCTGTTGTTTAAAATTGGCAGCAAACACCATGTTACCTATTGCACTGAATATTTTTTACTCATCTCTATTGTCCTTTGTCAACTTTCAATACTGTGGGCCTTCCTCATTCTTGAACTTCTTACACCAGGATTTTCATTATTCCCTCTCCCTCTTTGATTTCTTGTTAATTTTTCTTATGGGACTTGCTGTCATGACTTCCAAATATTGGAGTTCCTTAGGGCCTTAAAAATTTCATTGTCTCTTCTCTCCCTAGTGATCTCATCTATTCCTGTTGCTTTTTCTGATAACATCCATATTTACTTTTCTCTAACCAAGCCCACTTCCCTGAGACTTAGGCTCATATAGCTTATTGATGAGTTGATAACTCTACCTTTTTATTTCACTAACGTCTCAAATACAACATGTTCAAAATGGAACTCTGCTTCCCCTCCCCAAACCTATATCCCCAACACTGGGGTCACCCTTGGTTTTACCTTTTTCTTACATTTTTACATACAATGTGTATTAGTTTAGTAGGGCTGTCTATTAGTCAGTTCTCACATTGCTAATAAAGACATATCTGAGACTGGATAATTTATAAAGGAAAGAGGTTTAATTGACTCACAGTCCAGCATGGCTGGGAAAGCTTCAGGAAAGTTACAATCATGGTGGAAAGGGAAGCAAACACATCCTTCTTCACATGGCTGCAGAAAGGAGAAGTGCCGAGCAAAGACAGAAAGGCCCTTATAAAACCATCATATCTCATGAGATCTCACTATCACGAGAACAGCAGCATAGGGGTAAATACCGTCATGATTCAATTACCTACCACAGGATTCCTCCTGTGACACATGGAGGTTATGGGAATTACAATTCAAGATGAGATTTGGGTGGAGACACAGCTCAACCATATCAGGCTGTCATATCAAAGCACAACACATTGGGTCGCTTAAACTACAGAAATGAATTTCCTCATAATTCTAGAGGCTAGAAGTTTGAGATCAAAGTCTCATCTTAGCCTTAATTTGAGGCCTCTCTGCTTGGCTTGCAGATGGTTGTCTTTTCCCTGTGTCTTCTCATGGTCTTCTTTCTGTGAGGGTCTGTGTCCTGATTTCCTCTTCGTATAAGGACACCAGTTATATTGGATGAGGGCCCATCATACCACCTCCTTTTAACTTAATTACCTCTTTAAAGATCCTGTCTCCAAATATAGCCACATTCTAAAGTACTGGGAGTTATGACATCAACATATGAATTTTTGGAGGATGCAATACAACCCATAACACTAGGGACATACTGCAGGTCATAACACAATTCATTAGTAAATTTTGATTGTTCTAACTTCAAAATGTTTTCTCAATCAGTTGCATCTCCCTGCTTCCCCGACCTCCATTGTAATCCTGCTTGGAACTACTGCAACATGATATTGACTGGTCTTCTTACTTCCACTCATGCCCCTCCAACCCTTGCACCAATAAACAGGCAAACAGATATTCCACACATTAATCAGATCAAGTTACCACCTGACATGATTAAAATTTACTCTCTGTACCACACCATTACCACCACCAAGTCCTCAGTTGCTTTTGATTGAACTCAGAATAAACAAATCCTTAAGGCCCTTACATGTCTATCTTTTAAATATTTTTCCAACAGTCATCTAATTCCACTACAACCAGCCACACTTATTTTCTTACTCAGGTACATTTGGCTGTTTCTGCTACTTTACATTATTAGTTTCTTTTTGTCCTTTAAGATTCAGCTTAAATGTCACTTTTATAAGGAAGCCTTTTATAAGAGCCTTACTAAGGACGAAACTTCCAAGTTATTATGCTTTCACTTTCATGTTTGTTCCATTCATAGTACTTACTGCTGCTTGCTGCCTACTTTTTGGCTTTTTAGCTGCCTGCCTACACTCCAGAAATATTTTCTGATGTATCCCCAGCACCTACCACATTGTTTAACAAATAGTAGGCACTCAAAAAAATACTTCTTGAAAAAAATAAATAAATGGATGGATGAATGGCCTGTGCTCCATGAAAGGAGAGACCATTCCTGCTTTGTGCATCTGTGTTTCCATTGCCTGGCATAAGACAGAAACTCAGTCAATATGGTAATATGGTTAGGCTTTGTGTCCCCACCCAAATCTCATCTTGAATTTTAATCCCAATAATTTCCACAATTCCCATGTGTCAAGGGAGAGATCAGGTAGAGGTAACTGGATCACAGGGGCAGCTTTCCCTATGCTTTGTGATAGTGAGTTCTCACAAGATCTGATGGTTTCACAAGGGGCTCTTCTCCCTTCCCTCAATACTTCTCCTTCCTGCCACCCTGTGAAGAAGGTGCCTTGCTTCCCCTTTGCCTTCCACCATTATTGTAAGTTTCCTGAGGCCTCCCCAGCCATGATGAACTGAGTCAATTAAACCTCTTTCCTTTATAAATTAACCAGTATTGAGCAGTTCTTTATGGCAGTGTGAAAATAGACTAATATATATGGATTAAATTAATTAATTAATCAGTATCCCATAGTGAGAAAACAGGCTTAGGAGTTAAAGCAACTGCCCCCTGACCAGTACAGAGACAGAGCCAGGATGTATACCTTAACGTTTGACACTCCAATTCTAGAAATATTAGTGCTGAAGGGGCCTTTAGAGATTTTCTAATCTAACAGTCAGATTTTACAATGGAACAAAATAAAGCTGAGGATGGTGAAATGACACACCCAACTCATCCATTCTGATCTATATTGTAGGGTCAGCTCTGTAACTAGCCAGTTAGGTAAATTTAGTTAAGTTACCTTTTCTGTACTTCATTGTCCTTATCTGAAGAAGGAGTTTAAAGATCTCAATGGCAGGATTTAAGCATTCCTGGAATTAAGTACTCCTTCCAGCCTAGAACTTTTATGATTCTTTCTGAGTTTGCTCTTACCTCCTCCCCTCACCATTTCTCTCTCATTTAAAGATAGGGATAATATTAAGTTGTGTTACATCTGCTTTGTTCTTTTCTTCAATAAAACCATTAGAAAAACAAAAGTAAAAAAAAATCATTAAGTTTCTCAATCTTTATGCATCTTAGGAAGAATAAGAGTGCCTACCTAAGAGATTCTTAAAGGAAAGATAAAAGTTATATCTCCAGGTCCTAGCTATGGTTGAAAAAGTAAGTGTATAACAGTCATTCAGAAGAACTATCATTATCAATCCCTGGAATGAGGCAATAAATTGAAAAAGAAAAGGACAAAGTAATGTTCATGGCAATAACTGAATGTAAAATTCCTTGGTGTGTATGCAAGAAAATGAATAACCCACATTTCTGTGGTTTTCACTTATTTTAACTGCTGGTGAAGAGTGACTTATACTTCAAGGCGACAAACCATTCTTATTTACACTCAAAACGTCAAATTTCATTTGCACTGAAATACCATCACCTTGTATAACTCCACCAACTTAACCTGCACAGAAAAGAAAAGCTAAAAGCAGAATATGAGGAGACCTGGAGCATTAAAGCCAGTCTCTTTTCTCTGCAGCTTGATCAAACACCCTGATTTGCTGCAACCACTCCAAGATGGAAGTGTTTAAATTCTAAAATAGCACCAAATGTGTCATAATTAATCTGAAACTATATTTAGAATGATGAAAATTGCCATGAAATCTGAAATATGCTTCAAATGTCAGTCTTATTTTTAATGAATATGCCAATCCACCTTTGCAATAATCAAGTTTTACAGTCTCCCAGTGCTGGATAATGTGGATGCTGTTTTGTGTGTGTGTGTGTTTTTTTTAACCTCACAATTATGATAATGTAGTTCTCTCACAGATCCTATCTTCTCCCACAGATCATCAAAGGAAATCTGATTTTATCCCAGTGGTATATTTTGTCTATAAAACCAAATGATGTGAAATAAAATGTCTTGTCACAGTGGTCACAAGTTAACAAAATCATTTTCATACCATCATATCTACCATTCTTATGATCTGATATTTGTTGGAAGAGGGCAATATGTTATCATGCTTTAGTCAAACCCATTTCTTTTTACTTGAATTCTGGGGTAATGGAAATGAAAGCCCCAGATTTAAAAGAAATGTGTATTTTATTTTTTAAAGCAGGTATGGAGTACCTCATACTCTATGTATCAAATATAAAACATATTGCTCATTTTATGCTCTTTTTAGGTCCATCTGTGTTTTCTATTGAATTTTTGAATATTTCATATTAAATGATTGATAGAAAAATGTTTAAATAGTCATGGAAAATCGCAAATCGTAACAATTCTGACACCTTCTCAAATTGCACTGTGTGAACAGAAAGCTTATCTGCGGATATTGACTTTCCTGTCTTTACAGACTCATTTGGTGAGAAAGAGAAAAACAATTTGCTGGAAGCACACAAATATGTATGAACTGAACTGGTGTCTTGGGACTTCTTCTACCATTGCAAATAGTAACATTATAAGTTGCGTCTCCAGTAAGGTTGCCATGAAAAACAAAAAAGAAAAAAAGAAAAGTACAAAACTGAGAGTGATTAGCAACTTTTTGAGCAATTTGACACAGTAAACTGATGTTTGTTTTATCTAGTGAAAACTTGGGCTTATATTTTTATATATTTGTTTATTTTATTTTACTAGTAATTTATTTTTATGGTATTTAAAAAAAAGTATTCTACCACAGAATGGAAATCTGAAAACGAATACTTCCCCAATCATGGTTGTAAAATAACTGTCATAGATGAATTTCTTAGTTTACTTATTATAAAGAAGCATATCACTAGAAATGGACATGATAAAGAAACCTTAAAAGTCATTAGTGTACGTGAGAAGCAACTGGTGTGTTTTGGTGGGTCAATGATAGTCATTTGGTTCTTCCTCAACTGGACTGAAATGAGTCATGCAAACTTTAGACTCAAGTCTCCTGTGGGATCATGGCATTGCCAAAAACAGAAATTCCAATCATTTTATAACAATTCTCAAGACTACAGAACCGGAAGCATCTTTCTCTCCTTATGCCATGGTGTAGACTTCAGCTCTCCCTTTTGATGTTGCTGAATATCAGTCCATCTTTCACTACATTTAAAGAAAGACAATAAAATCTTTCTTGGAAATGTAAAATAGTGTTTAAAAGCACCCCATTAGGAAGTTTATACCTATACATTTCTTTATTGAAATGATATTCAATGTATATCTTATATGTGCCAGATACTAATCTAGGTGGGCAAACCTTGTCTTCATGGAACTTATAGTCTAACGGAGAAGATAGTTACTAAGCAAGCAACTACATAAATAAATAAATATAAGATTAAAACTTTGATGCTATACAAGACAGAAAGAGAAATGGTGTTATAAAATTTTATAGCAGGGAAATCTGTCTAGTTTAAGGTTTTGGAGGACTTGCTATATTTGTTCATTCTCACACTGCTATAAAGAAATACCTGAGAGTGAGTAATTTACAAAGAAAAGAGGTTAATGCACTCATGATTCTGCAGGCTGTCCAGGAAACATGGCTTGGAAGGCCTCAGGAAACTTACAATCATGGCAGAAGGTGAAGGAGAAACAGGCATGTCTTACAAGGCTGGAGCAGGAAGAAGAGAGAGATTGGGAGTTGATGTCACACATTTTTAAACAACCAGATCTCATAAGAACTCTATTATGAGACAGCCCTCAGGGGATGGTGCTAAACCCTTAGAAACCACCCCCATGATCCAGTCACCTTCCACCAGGCTCCACCTCCAACATTGGGGATTACAATTCAACATGAGACTTGGGTGGGGACACAGAGGCAAACCATAACACTTGATGTGGAGTGACAAGTCCTCCACGAAAAATTTAAGGGTTTATTTCTGTTGCTTGAACCCAGAAGGCCAAGTGGTGAGCCAAGGTCATAATGCTTAGCCCAAGAGCAAGTATCTCCAAGAACCCAAACACCTAAGAAGAGCACATTTGGGAATGTACCAAGAAATACAATCTTATTGCATGCAGTAGGCAAAGAGCCAGAAAATTAGTTCAAAAATATTTTAGATACAGGTGGCAGAGCAGATTTCCAGAGGTGACTTGCTGCTGCCCAGGAATGCCCTATATGTGTGTCCTAATAAACTCATCTACTCATCAAGCTGGACTTATCTGCATCATTATTTGGTGTCTCATCTCCTCAGTTTAAGGGACGGGGAGAATTCCTTTACATGGTCCCACTTTTTTTCTGTAATGCTTGCCCAGAGGACACCTTGCTTAGCTGGATCCGAGGATGCCTAGGAGGGAAGCACTGAAGAGCAGCAGCAGAGCAGTGCAGGCAGAGGAAAACTAACTTACTTGTTCCTGCTGCCACTAAGCCTGTTTTCCTGTGTGTCTGTGTTCATTTCTCAGTGAAAAATGTTGGCTTCCCATAATTATATTTTAAGCATTAAAATCTTTTAGATTCCTCAGTCTTCTTCAGTAAAAATTTTCTAAACTTTTCTGATATTTTCGTTTCCAAGCCCATGTCAGCTCTAAAACTTTCCTACTTCCTAGCAATGCTATCTAAGCAAGAATAGAATGGCTCTGATACTCCTTGAACCCAAGTCTTCTAAGAGTCATGCTCCCCAAACCCTCTCTGCCCTAGCATTTAGTCACTGCCATTCAAATCCTCTCTAATAAGATTCATAACAGAATGAATTTTAGCTTGGCAGTTCCCATCTCTCCAGCTCCTGCTCCATGCAATCTTGGTAAGCTCATCCCTAAAGGGTTGGGGGTGGACTGTATGACCCAGGCTTGGAAAGTCAAAGCAATGCACTAATGCACTCTCCTGACCCACTGTGATGGGCTTGTAAAAGAACAAACACAAAAGATAAACTTTTTCAATGTGCTATAAAAAAGAGTGAGACATGGAGAGAAACAAGTTTCCATTATGTTGTTTCAGTCCTCAATATAGATTTTCTTTAATCCAGTCCAAACTTTTTCATTAAATAAAATAATGAACGCCTCCCTGCTTTTAGTGAGTATTTGTGTTGGGTATTCTTTCATCAGCAAACCAGAGTCCTAACAGATAGACAGATTGATTGATCAATCAGTAATAGGCAGATATAGAAATCCTACATCAGTCTTCTATCTTATATGTACATCATGCACAAGCTGTGTGCAAAAAAAAAAAGCAACAAACAAACAAAACGCTGACCAAAGTCCTGAAGTCCCTAATAGAAGGCAGGATTATCATAGTTCAGAAGCAGTGAGGTGTCAGTTTCCTTCAACCAAAGGCCCTTAGGAACACACATGTGGTTGAATAAGTTAGGGGTTTTACCTGTGAAGGAGGAGATACATCATGGTGTGGATATATCAATAAAAGGGTATTAGAAGGAGTTATGGAACCGAATGAGTTGGCTCACACCTATAATTTCAACATTTTGGGAGGCTGACGGTGGAAGGATTGCTTGAGGCCAGGAGTTTCAGAACAGATTGGGCAACACAGCAAGACCTCATCTCTACAAAAAATTTTAAAAATTAGGTGGGGATGGTGGTGTGCACCTGTTTTCCCAATTACTCAGAAGAATGAAGCAGAAGTTTCTCTTAAGCCCAGGAGTTTGAGACTGTAGTGAGCTATAATTGAGTCACCGCACTCCTGGGCTGGGTACAAGACTCTGTCAAAGGAGAGAGAGAGAGAGAGAGAGGATTTGGGAGAGGGATGAAGCAAGCAGGAACTCTACCGGGAATTGAAGGCTGTCAAAAAGCAGCAATAATTCTTTAGAACAGGCAGACTAGAGAAAAGATAAAGCTACAAATTGTTAAGAACCATGACTCAGTCACATTAGCCAAGAAAGGGTGATATTTGGTATTTTATGGGTTGCACAGGGATCTTTTGCCACTGGCTTTGACAAAATGATGAAGTGGTCTTGAGCTTTCTCATTGTATCACGGGCTGAGTGATCTTGTCTGATGTTGGTATTCTATGAGATTGTTTATGTCCAGCAAGAGAATAACATGGTCTGCCTGTGAGGGACAGGGTTGCTTCTAACAAACTGGGGCCTGACCCTAAGCCTCAGAATCATTTCTGAATGGTAGGGTTGCTTTTTCTTTCTCAGTGGCTAAAAGATCTAGAATCCCATTGAGAGGGCTCCAGACCTTTCAGGTTGAACTTGGCACTGCTGGTCCCAGCAACCACTCCATGCACAAGTAGCGTAGAAAGCTGCTCCCCTGACTTTGGAGAGGGATAAGAAGGTCTTGTAAGAGCCTGTAATTTTTGTTCATTTGAATAATAATGCCAGAAATTCCTTTAATAGGGATCAAAATCTCTTGCTAAGAAAAGAATGTCATAAAATTCAAATCACTCTGTAGCAAGTCTGCTCCAAACTCTTGAACTACATCAGACTCCCCTGCTATAAAATTTCATAGCAACATTTTCCCTTCTTGAACAGCATTAATCACAGTTTTAATCTTGTATCTACTTATGTAGCAGCTTGCTTAATATTTATCTTCTCTTTTAGACTACAAGCTCCATGAAGGCAAGGTATGCCTTCCTAGTACAGTATCTGGCGCACAAAAGAAAGGAGCATATTATTAACTCTTAACCCTCTCAATAAAGAAACAGCATCCCACAAGACAGAAAGTATTTTGATCACTACTTTAAAAGGAAATGCGATGAAATTTCATTTCTTTTCTCTGCACAGCATTCATGGAGGAATCCCCAACTCTTCTTTCCCATACAGGAGGCAACCTCATTCTCCTGAATGACTCCCTGTTCTCTCTCATCAACCACAAAGAGACCAACAGGAGATTAAAGACAGAAAAAAGGGGCAATTCTGGATCCAGATTAGTTCACCCAGGAAGGAGGAGGGTGAGCATATGCCTCAAGGAAATGTATGTAGTTCAGGGATTCGTTACCCACACTGCAGAGCTGACAGGAAAGGCATCAGACTCGTCAAACCCAGAGTCCCTCTCCCACAGAGCTGAGGGGCCTGTACAGCTATACCTGTGCACACTACAAAGTTATCACTTATTTCCACTAGGCATCTCCGCTTCCTTCCCCCCACTACAGAGCACATCACCATGCTGTAGGCATTTCTCTTATGAATAGTGCTTTGCCCTCATAATAACATCCAGCCACACAAAAGGGAGGCCATTGGAATAATTTGATTTCTACCAGAAATGTCTACTCCTCTCCTGCTACCTGTCCTTTTTCTCCTCCCCTCCTTCTAAAATGAATGTCAACTCTTCTTAGCCACATTTCTTCCCACTTGTCCTACAAAGAAAAGACTAGGGTTGGAAGACCCAAGTACAACCTGTTTTCTTTCTCTGATCTTTTTTTCTAATTGGCCCTTTCTAAACTGGAATGTAAGTGATTCATTCATTCATTTATTAATTCAATAACAATCATTGATTGAGTGCCTACTATCAGCTAGGTACTCAGTGAATGAGACGGTATCCATTTCATGATAAATAAAGGAAACAGACAAGAGCATGGACCCTGGACATGAGAGGGAACAAGTAGAGGGGTCTCGGGGTGGGAGAAAAAGGGCAAAGATAGGAGAGTATTGTCTTTTATCATTTCCCAATCATGTGAGGGTCCTATTGGGATGCTCAGGCCCAGCAGTTGGATTGCTCCACTGTGAGCTGTTGAATGCACAATGTTTAGAGGTAAGACTTCACAGGTAATCCTGAGGACACAAAGACTGCTGCAACCACTTTCTTGATGACCTGAAGAATTTCAACACTTTTCATGTGAGAGCACAAGACAGCTAACTTGCTACTGAGGAAATAAAAACTAAACACTAAAAAATGTAGCTCTGAAATAGTGTGGTCCAAGAAATTGCTGAGGTTTGAAATGAAATATGTTTGTTGTAGGGTAAGAATAGGTATGCTAATCTCATGCAATTTTATCCTTTGGGTTTCTCTGGCATTTATAAGTGAAGTGATCTTATTTTCAATAACCTTAATAAAATTTGAGTTTGAGAGAAGCATAAAAAAAAATCCATATTTCATCCCAGGTCAATGTTCTGCTCTGTCTATTCTAATTTTTAAGGCAATGTGAAAAGAGTTTCAAAAAAATAAAACAAACAAAAAAAAGTCTTGGCTAATGCTGAAAACCAGTGTGCAGTAAGGTATGTATTTTGAAGCACATGAACTTCCAACATAGATGAGATTTTTGTGGCTTGCCCCCAGGTAAGAAAAGAGTCATTATAAAAATTGTTTGAGTTGTTCTCAAAACTATGCTATATTTAGAAAAATAAAAATTTGTGCTGTAAACTTCTTGGGACTCAACTAGTATGTTATCATATGTGTGCTTTTTTTAGTTTTATGTTCTTTATTTTTAGAGAATTTTATCATATTTTTAGGTATTCAAGAGAGAAACCACAGAGAGCTACAGTAAGTGATACCCAGCTATGTAAATCAGTTTCAATCTGCCTTTTGCATATATCTGCCACACTGTAGTCTGCCCATGTTTCTGCTATTCATCTACTGTTGAAGGAAACTCCCACTGGTATCATACACAATGTCCACAGGTATTATAAATATCCTTTCATAGATCTCCTCTGAGGGATAAAGCACGGGGTCAATTCAAAGTCAATCCTAAATTTTTAAGGCAGGCAAGTATATCATTTGCATACAGATCAGCAATCTGTCCTTTACTTAAAGAAAGATTTACTGATACTTTCAAATCAGGCCCCTAATCTATAAAACAAACAAGCACAAGCTAAGCTAAGGGAGGAGAAAAGGAGAGAGAGAGAGACTGAGAGAGAGAGAGAGAAAGAGAGAGAGAGAGAGATCAAATTGTAATTGCTTTGAATGTTTGTCAGAGAAGAAATTCCTTCTGTAAATTGCTTTTGGTTAAGATTGCAAAAGTCCCAATGTGAACTAAATTGGGACCCATGATCTGGAAGGACTCATGAGTCTCCCCAAGGTGCTAGATATCATTTATTTTTTATTTAAGTCACCACCATAAAAAGTAGGTTTCAGGCACTGACTGATTTGTTGGAGGATATCGGGGGTGGTTTGTTGTTATTTAAATAAAACTTGTTTTCAATTATCTGCAGCTTAGTCATTGCATGCTTGCAATTTGCTTCGGTCAAACAGAACTTATCTGTAAAAGCTATTCTTTGAAAGTCATTCATCTTCTGCCCTTCCTGAAAAAACAAAGTGCAGTATCCTAGGAAAAGCCAGGCCAGGTGACCAGGACACTCTCAGGACCTGATTGTAGAGATGGAGCTCTCAGATCACTCATGGGGCTTCCTGCTTGGCCAGACATAAAAGAAGTTCAGGGACAGGAAGAATGAAAGAGCAGAGGAAAAACAGCTTGAGGCAAACTGCATCTTGTCAAAAGTCAGCCCGAGGCAAGGCAACCTACCTGGACTTTTGCAGAGCAGGTCATATCCAAACAAAACCCAGAACTGTCTGTTAGTCTCTTCCAGGAGTTCCTCAACCTGCATTCTCACCACCTGTCCACCACAGCATTACTTTTAGGTTGACCCTTGGCTCTTTCACACTAGTACTGATTTAAGCCCATTCTACAGAAAGGATCCACTTTTCACCCTTTCTAAGGTGTCAGTGATGAGTCAGCCTGAAGGGTGAACTCCTAGAAGCAAAGCATAACCTTTTCACAGCTACAGAAAAATACAAAAGAAGTTTTCTCATTACAAAAGTATTAATAATTCCAAAACCCACAAATTATAAAATTATTTTTTAAATGTACAAAAAAAAAGGAGCTTGAACCATTTGGTTTCATATGAGGGTGGGGCTTTCCTGACCTCCCTCAAACATAGCCTGGGGCAATGTTTCTCAAACATTGATCAGGAAGCGCAGGCCTCCTTATTCTCCACACACATACACACGCACACGTGCGCGCGCGCACACACACACACACACACACACACACACAAACACACACATACAAGTTTGAGACTCTAGGGGAAAGAGAGTGCAGAATGTCCCCCGGCTGTAAGTATAGTTATCTGAACTTAGGATCCCTAAACTACAAATAGTATTGTTTAAAAAAATTTACAGGAGCCAGGCGCAGTGGCTCACTCCTGTAATCCCAGCACTCTGGGAGGCTGAGGCGGGTGGATCACGAGGTCAGGAGTTAGACCAGCCTGGCCAAGATGGTGAAACCCATCTCTACTAAAAATACGAAAATTAGCTGGGTGTGGTGGCAAGTGCCTGTAATCCCAGCTGCTTGGGAGGCTGAGGCAGAGAATTGCTTGAACCCGGGAGGCGGAGGTTGCAGTGAGCCGAGATCGTACCACTGTATTCCAGCCTGGGTGACAAAGCAAGACTCCATCTCCAAAAAAAAAAATTACAGGACGTCATTGGTTTGGACTGAGCTCCTGCCCTAGGCCCAACAGACCAAACCAAAATAGAGTCATGCTAAAGTTCTGTGCTACCAAGCAAAAACTAAGTTGTTGATCTGGCCTTCTGAGAAATAGGGAGAGAGATAAACAATAGGCAAATCCCCAAATAGACCAGTTTTAGCAGGCAAGACAAGGCAGCCCTCTCTACTTCAATCATTAACTTTGAAATGACCCGTCTGCTTTTTATTCTGTTCCCTCTGTTCAGCTCATGGGAACATTCATTCTATCTTATAGAATAAGTGTTGTCCAATTCTAGATCTTAAGTTTGTTGTTATTTGGTTTTCTGACAGTATATACATCATTTGCCAAACTTATTTGTATACAAAACTCTTTTCTGACAACCTTTTTGTAGAACCCTTTTCTCTTTGGCTACATCATCTCAACTATGAGTTAAATACAAGTACGTTTTAGTATCTAACATTAAATACAAGTATGTTTCATATGACATCGTAGTATGAAATACATCTTCAAGATCATTCCTTTAATTTTCAAGACCCTTCCTTGAACACCGTATCAACTTGCCCTTCCGTTCCTCCTTCTATTCCATCCTCCTCCTATCCCCATGCCCTGATCATCTCAGCTGGCTCCATCTAACTCTGTTTTCAAGACTTCACTCAGGCATTTTCTCTTCTAGAAATCTTCCTTGACTTCTCACAGCTTCCACTCTCTATGAGTTTCCTGTGCTATCATAATAAAATGACCACAAATTGGGTGTCCTGTAAAAACAAAAACATATTCCCTCACAGAGTTACAGGCCAGAAATCTGAAGTGAAAGTCTTTGTAGAGCTGTCACTCCCTCTGAAGGCTTCAGAGGAGACTCCTTTGTTGCCTCTTCCAGCTTCTGGTGACTTTAGGCATTCTTTGGATTTTGACAACAAAACTGCAATCTCTGCCTCTGTCTTCACATGGCATTCTCTGTGTATATGTGTTCTCTTCTAACAACACAATCATTGAACTTAAGATTCACCCTAATTTCAGAATGATCTCATCTCAAGATGCTTAACTTAAATTACATGTGTAAAAACCTTTTAAAAATAATAAGGTCACATTTACAGGTCCTTTAGGGGACCACCAGTGAAGCTACTGCATACCTCCAAGCTCAGCCCAGGACATTTACCCCAAAAATGTTTTTTGCCATCCAGGAACTGATAATAGATCTGGCAAAAACACAAATGTAAACAAATATCTTCAGCTCCTTTTAGAGAGGTGCTGTGTGTGATGTGGTTTCTCATCTATGGAATCTGAGTTATCTGGAAATTCCAAAACTGCCCAGAACAGAGCCCTGTGACTCCTGATGTAATTCAAACTCCTTGGTGTGATTTACAAGGATCTTATTTTTTAAAACTTATTTCTTCAGCCTTATTTCTCTTCCTCCCAAAATATGCTTCAGCCACACTGTACTTGTGTTGGTGCCTAATGCATTATGTTCTCTTTCTCCTCCAGACCTCTGAACATGCTTTGAACTCTTTAGTCTCATCATCTCCTGCCTCCCTTCTATTCCCCACCCCCTTTTTCTGTTTCTCCACCTCCACACTGCTGTGGTGTCGCCTGGCTGATTCCAAGTATCAGTGTAGATATCAGCTCTTCTATGAAGCTTTTCCTGAACTCCTGAGTCAGAAGGACAAGCCCTTCCTGAATACGCTCTCAAATCTCTATAATATGATACTTGAACATTGTATTGCAGTTGTCTGCTTGCTTATCTCACTCTTCCATCATGCTGTGAGCAACCTGACAGTACTGCCACATCTATCGCTCCCCTTTTGATCCCCAGAGCTGATACATGCCCAGGTACATAGAAGGCATTCAATACAGATTTGCAGAATGAATGAATGCAACCTCTTCCAGAACTAGCAGAGTGCTTGTCTGTCCTGCTTGGACAGCAGCCAATCCAGTCCTCAGGCAGGTTTCCTCTCCTCCTCCCTGCAAGCTTGGACTTACATGCCAAGTGATGGATCTAGGTTAGAAAAGGCCCCAGCAACACCCAGCAGAATGCACACGCTCATCTGCTTCTGTGTGCTTCTAGCCATGAGGAAAGATGATCTATTTTCTGACTTTGATGCTTGTTGCATTTTAATGAAAATAAAAATACTCTTTCCTTTTCTCACATTAACACTGAGAGGAGGCTTCCGGATAGGCAGAGTTGCCAAACTTTCCTTCCTTTTTTCTCTCCCTCCCATACCTCATTTAGATTACATTGTTTGTTGCATCAGAATAAATCATGAAGGCCTGCTCCAAATTTAAGCAGCTGTTAGCTCTTGGTTTTTCATATTGACTAAATAGGTTTTCTGAAAAAGCTCGTGTAGAAAGGGCTGCTTCAAGATGGATTCTAAATGCTTAAAGATGGTAGTTAATTCATCTGAGATTCCTCCATTTGTTTATTCAGCAAGACTTGTAGAATGAATGAATGGTGTCTTCCAGAACTGAGTGCTATCAGTTTATTTGGCCCTCAAGTAATTACCAATCTGGCCTCTACTCTTTTCTAGAAGAGGTAGAATAAGATATCTACTAATCTTTTTTCATGATCCATCAGTTTTGAGACATAAAACTTAATCGCCCTGTTCTTCAACCTCATGAGGACCAGGTAGTATCTGTGGATAGTATCCTTTTGTTTTATAGGCAGATAAAGTTTTCATTCTTTGGCTCATAAATTAAACTATTATATATTTTTTAAGGAAGATAGAGTCTTTCTTCCTCCAGATCCTACTTGGAAACTCTAGAAGGAAGATTACCTCTTCAGTTCTCAGCTGCTTACTCTAAGGCTACAAACAGGGAAAAGGGGGTAAATAGTGATTTTAGATATATGCTTTTCAGGTTCATATTCTAATTAATAATTCTCCCAGAAGCAAAATATCCATTGACAACTATAATATAGATTTATCGGATGATTTTTCCCAATTAATGGAAGAGTTTTGTTGTAAAATAAAAACTTGAAAGTGAAATGTTTTGCTGTGAGGAAGAATGACTATAAAACAAGGTAATTTCCCTCTTTATTGCTGTTTCTGGACAGCTGCCCAAAGAGGAACACATTCTACAGGGCCAAAGCTTCAAATCAATGTATAGTCCTGGTGGTCTGGAGAGCACAATAGATTTCCTACTTACTGCTATATCTGTGAAAGCCAGATGGTCTTAATTTACGTCTAGACTTTACTGAAAATCATTCCGATAGACTAACTCCTGTGATCCCAAGTGAAATGAATTTAGGCGTTGCAGAGAAAATGTTTTGTAAGGGCTATAATAATTAAACATCTAATGAAAATGCAATATGGCCTGCTGTTCTCTGTAGTATGTGAAAAAAAGTCACATTTATCTTAGTCTTTGGTAAATAATACTTTGGGCACTGCTCTTAATTTTGGAGATCTTTATCAGGCAACATTGGAGCCTATAAATGGAATAAATAGAATTCACATCTGCAAAGATGTATTTTCAAGCCTTTAACTTTCACTTAACTCATGATGGGTAAGTTTAGGCCACTTCATTTAACTTTATATTCTCTGATAATTCTTACTGACTGGCCACTTTTAATGTGGGACTTGCTTTTTATACAGACAAATAATCCAATCCCTCAAATAGTGTTGTTTTTTTTTTTTTTTGAGTGAAGATAAGATCACTTCAGTTGGATATTACCAGACCTCCTTAGTCTTGTCCCAGTGCCATTACTTTTGTGTTGCCAGTCTTCATACTATTAGAGGCAATTCCTTTGGGCACATAAGAAAGATGGTGCAATGGAGAGAGGCCCTTAATAGCCGCCATTCTTTAGAATATGATACTGGCTGTTTTCACAGGCCAGGTACAAATTTTTATCCATATCCATATCCATTTTTATCATATCCACATCCAAATTTTTATCCATATCCATTTTTATTTAGTAACTAAGGGGAGACAGGCCAAAAAAGAGATAATTCTTCATATTAACCATATTATTCTGAACAGAAGTAGAAGTGAATTCCAGCTTCTATCATGGGTAAAATGAGATTCCTTTTTTGAAGATAGAACACTGGCCTCTACACATCAGAACCCTGTTTTCTTATGGAACTGGCAATCTCCAACTCAAAAAAGAAAGCTGTTAACAAACTCTTAGTCACAGTTCAACAGGAGCCAGGCCAAAAGCAGCTTTATTTCTCTCCCACTCTCCACTAGACACATACCCATTTAAGAGTAAAGTTGATCTCACTTTGGCTATACTTAAAGGCTTTCAGCTTTGTGGATTTAACCAGTCCATCATAAACTGGCAGGAAACACCTCTCAGAAGATTGCCAAAAATAACAGAGAAGTTGCTTGAAAGAGGCTTTAATAAGTCTCTTGTTGACAATCTATATGGATATAGCTATAGATATCAGAATCTTGCTATATCGCCCATTATCAAAGGGCTTTTGTATGCCAGGCAGTTAGTTGCTGCAAAACAGACATGCTTCCTGCCCTCAAAACACTGATAAACCAAAGGGGAATGCAGACAAGTAAATAGATAATTCCATACAATACAATATAGTACATACAATACAGTAGAATATGACAAACAATGTAATAGAAGTGATTCCAGTGGGCTCCAAGAGAAAAGAAACTAAATGTTTCTTTCTAAAGAGGAGAAGTACAATATTCGCTACAGGTTGAAACTCTCCAAACTACACATACCAAGAGCAATAAGAACACCCAAAGCCTTGCTACTCTAAGTGTGGTACACAGGCCAGCAGCACTGTATCACACAGGAGCATGTTAGAATGCAGAGCTTTGAGCCCCATTTACTGGCTCAGAGTTTGCATATAAACAAGATTCCTGGTCTTGGTGCCTCATGTCTGTAATCCCAGCACTTTGGGAGGCCAAGGCAGGTGTATCACTTGAAATAAGGAATTCAAGACCAACCTGGGACCCTGTACCTGCAAAAAAAAAAAATAATAATAATACAAAATTTAGTCTGACATAGTGGTGGGACCACCATGTCATAGGGGACCCCGTACCTGTAAAAAAAAAAAAAAAAAAAAAAAAACCACAAAAATTAGCCTGATGTGTTGATGCATACCTGTAGTCCCAGGTACTAAAGAGAATGATGTGGGAGGATCACCTGAGCCTGGGAGGATGAGGCTGCAATGAACCGTGATCATGTCACTGCACTCCAGCTAGGCAACAGAGCAAAAACCTTGCCTCAAAAAACAAACAAATGAAAAATAAATAAACAAGCTCTCCAGGAGTTCCATCTGTCCACTGCTTTTGAGAACCACTTCTCTAGCCCAATGTTCCTCAAATTTTAGTGCGCTTCAGAATTATCTGAAAGGCCCATTAAAATAAAGATTGCCCTCAACAAACTAGATATCGAAGATACATATCTCAAAGTGATAAGAGCCATCTATGACAAACCTACAGCTTACATCACACCTGAATAGGCAAAAGCTGGAAACATTCCCCTTGAGCTATTCTTACCACTCTTATTCAACATGGTGTTGGAAGTCCTCACCAGAGCAATCAGGCAAGAAAGAGGAAGAAATAAAAGGCATCCAAATAGGAAAATAGGAAGTGAAATTAACTTGCTTCACAGATGATATGATTCTATACCTACAAAACCCCATAATCTCTGCCCAAAGCCTCCTGGGTTTGATAAACAAACTTAAGCAAAGTTTCAGGATATAAAATCAATGTACAAAAATCAGCAACATTTCTGTACAATAATGTCCAAGCTGAGAGCCAAATCTAGAATGCAATCCCATTCAAAATACCACAGAAAGAATAAAATACGTAGGAATACAGCTAACCAGGGAGGTGAAAGCTCTCTACAATGAGAATTACAGAACACTGCTCAAAAAGTCAGAGATGACACAAGCAAATGAAAAACAGTTCATGCTCATCAATAGGAAGAAGCAATATTATTGAAATAGCCATTGTACCCAAAGCAATTTACAGATTCAATGTTATTCCTATCAAGCTATCAAGGGCATTTTTAACAAAATTAGAAAAAAAATCCTAAAATTCATTTGGAACCAAAAAAAAAAAAAAAAAAAACCTGAATAGCTAAGGCAATCCTAAGCAAAAAGAACGAAGCTGGAGGAATCACACTACTTGACTTCAAACGATACTACAAGGTTACAGTAACTAAAACAGCATGGTACTGGTATGAAAACAGACACATAGACCCATGAAAAAAAATAGGAAACCCAGAAATAAGACTGCACACTTATGACCACCTGATCTTTGACAAAGAATACAAACACAAGCAATGAAGAAAGGACTCCCTATTCAATAAATGCTGCTTTGATAACTGGCTAGCCATATGCAAAAGATTTAAACCAGACCTCTACATTTTACCATATACAAAAATCAATTCTAGATGGATTAAAGACTTAAATGTAAACCTAAAACTATAAAAACCCTGTAAGAAAACCTAGGCAATACCATTCTGGACATAGGCCCTGGCAAAGACTCCAAGATGAAGACTCCAAGAGCCAACTGCAATGAAAACAAAAATAGATATTGGGACCTAATTAAACTAAGGAGCTTCTCCACAGCAAAAGAAATAATCAATAGAATAAAGAGAAAATCCACAGAATGAGAAAAAATATTTGCAAACTATGTATCTGACAAAGATCTCAGTATCCAGAATCTGTAAGAAACTTAAACAAATCAATGAGTAAAAAACAAACAGCCCCATTGAAAAATAGGAGAAGGACAGGAACAGACACGAACAGATACTTCTCAAAGGACAATGCATGCATGACCAACAAGCACGTGAAAAAAATCTTCAGTATCACTAGTCATTAGGGAAATACACATCAAAACCACAATGAGATACTATCTCTCACCAGTCATAATGGCTATAATTAAAAAGTCAAAAAATAACAATTGCTGGTGAAGTTGTGGAGAAAAAAGAACACTTATTCACTGCTGGTAAGAATGCAAATCTGTTCAGCCACTGTGGAAAGCTGTCTCGAGATTTCTCAAAGAACTTAAAACAGAACTATCATTCAACCCAGTAATCTCATTGCCAGATATATATCCAAAGGAATATGTCATTCAGTCATAAAGACATACACATGTGTATATTCACTGAAGCATTATTTGTAATAGCTAAGACATGGAATCTACCTAGATGTCTACCACTGGTGGACGTGATAAAGCAAATGTAGTACATACACACCATGGCATACTACACAGCCATAAAAAAGAATGAGATCATGTCCTCTGTAGCAACATGGATGGAGATGGAGGCCATTATCCTAAGCAAATTGAAGGAGGAACAGAAAACCAAATATTGTGTGTTCTCACTTATAAGTGAGAGCTAAACACGGAGTATACATGGGCACGAAGAAGGGAACAATAGACACTGGGGCCTACCTGAGGGTGGAGTATGACGATTGAAAAACTACCTGTCAGGAATTATGCTGATTACCTGACAAAATTATCTGTACACCAAAACCCTACGACATATAAGTTACTCATGTAACATACCTGCACCGGTACCCTTGAGGCCTGAAATAAAAGTTGGAAAGAGAAAAAAAAACAAAACACAGCTTTCTAAGCACAACTTCAATGTTTCTATTCAGTAAGTGTGGATTGGGCTCCAAAATGTGCAGTTCCCAGATGCTCCTGCTGCTGCTCATCTGGGGACCATGTCTGAGAACCACAGATGTAGATCATTTTCAGGAACCTGAGTACAGAGAGAAAAAGGAGTGTGACAATGACCCACAGTTGGCTCAGAAATGTTTCCTTGAGGCAATTAGGAAGACTATCCTATAACTGTGATATCTCGCACAGTCAGGAGTAAACCTGCTCATTAGTGGATGAAGCTTTCATTCTGTGTGTCTTGCTTAAAGTATAAGATGTGTAAAGGGAAAAGACAGTATCCATTTTGCTCTCCCCTTTATTCCTGCTTCCTAAAAAGGAATGGTGCTCCATGACGACATGCTCTCTTCCTCTGTAAGGTAAACATGAAGATCTTGTTCTTTGAAAGACTGTCCGTCTTTGTCTATGGATGGCAGAGTAGATTTGAGTCTCTTGGATTAGGCCACATGCTCCAGCACAACTTGTCAGAAATGCCTTGCAATGAGAGGACACTGAATATTTGCATAGTTACTAAAATAATCCCATGTTTCCCATTTGAGCATTGCTTCTGGTTTGTGCACATCATCTAACACTCACCAGAGAAGATATGCTGGGAGTTAATTATGAAATGTCATCTCAAATACTCAATAGTAGGGACAACAGCCTAGGTCAAACCAGATTAATCTATACTCAGAGTTATTCAGAGTAAAAACAAATTGATGAAGATTAGAGCCTACTATTTAGAGTTGCCTCTTAATATTCAAGTAACTGGAAATATATCGTGGATATTTACTTTAACGTGGAGTTTGAAGTCAACCATATTATCTGATGGCAGATATCTATGTTCTGTGTTCATGGAGAGATGCTAAAGAGGCTTTCCCACATATTCCATAGATTAAGGTCTTCCCTTTTCAAGAGCAAAGCACCCTGTGTTAATTTCTGTGATGCTGAAATTTTCATGAAGAATACAAATTATAAATCCCTGAATATATCATTATCCCATTGATACTTCTTCACTGATCTTACTAATGATGTTTTTTCTCCATTTAAGCTGACTGTTGCAGCCCATGCAAGCTCCAAGAAGTAGAAGGCTCAGACAGAAGGCTCCTGTCTGGCATTCTGAACATGTCAGCTTTGATTATTACTCAACACTTATAACCAGTCATCTACAATGTAATATAATTTATGGCATATTAAGTGATAGTTCTAAAATAATGCATTTTTTCCACCAGTTTAAAAATCAGTGAAAATTGAAACAATATTCTCACATGAAGAAACCCATTTCCTTAAATATTATATATATTATATATTATTATAGTAGATATTTTATATAATATATTATTATATCTTCACATGATGTGAAGATAGGGTCCCTGTTCCTTATTTTGTTGAAGAAAAGCAAAGTTGTTTTTCTCTTCTCAAAATATTCTAGAACTGCCAGTTACAGTGTTGAGCCTCTAAAAGCTTAAGTACTGAAGGAATTATGAACTCCATTAATACATATTTAGTCAAAATAATTTTTTACAAAGCAACACACATTTAAAGATTCATGTATCTTATCAAACCTTCATAATCACCAACTTTTTTTTTTTTTTCCCAAGACAAGGTCTCACTCCTGTCACCCAGGCTGGAGTACAGTGACACAATCATGTCTCACTGCAGGAGAATCAACATCTTTGAAGGCAGTGCTGTTGTTTTGGATAACATGCTAGAGGAAAAAGAGAAAAACTGTCTGGCTGTGGTGGCTCACACCTGTAATCCCAGCACTTTGGGAAGCTGAGGCAGGCAGATCACTTGGGGTCAGGAGCTCAAGACCAGCCTGGCCAACATGGTGAAATCCTGTCTCTATAAAAAATACAAAAATTAGCCAGGTGTGGTGGCACATGCCTGTAATTTCAGCTAGTCCAGAGGCTGAGGTAGGAGAATCTCTTGAACCGGGGAAGCAGAGGTTGCAGTGAGCAGAGATAACACCACTGCACTCCAGCCTAGGTGACAGAGAGACTCTGTCTCCCAAAAAAAGAAAAACTAAAATTGTTTTAACTACAACCCTAGGATACACCTCTAACAATGCACATGACGACTGCCCCCTTCTTCCCATGTTAGTAAGAAAATATGTGCAATCGGTGAGGGAGGTTGCATATGATACGTTCAGTTTGGCTGTAACAAATGTATAGAATATCAATTCTACAACTCATACAGTGACAGTGACACAATAGGCATGTTCTTTCTATATGAGAATTCATACATACACATATATGCATGTATGTGTTGCTCAAGCAATACGGATCTTTATGCAAAGCAAAAGTTCAGAATCAACCCTTCTCTCCTTTTTTTCCCTAAGGGAAGAAATCAGGGGCAGAAGAGAAAGGTTTTATATCATCCATATAACTACCTGACTTATCATTTTGCCTGGGCAGGACAATCTGTATACGACTAAAGGATGAAACAGGCCCTTAAAGGTTTAATTAGTACCATATTGCCAGAAGTTGCTGCTAGTTGTTAAATGTTAGGGCACTTTCTTTCTCCATGGACATTTTCTTTCCTACCACTGCTAATTGCTGTGATAAGTTTTCTCTAATGACACATCTTCATCCTTCCCCTTACTCAACGGTGTGTAGAAAAGAAGGAAACCCATGAAAACAGGTGAGAAATTGCACACTGAACATTGATACTGTATCATAAATTACTGTCATTTCAATTCTCCCATGACCTTTGTGGTTTATTTTATGCAAAGAATGAACAAAGGCATCTTTGATAAATTTCCTGAATGTCTTGTCCCACATACATAGAAATTTTATGATGATACTATTAAAGGAATGGAGAGAGTGGGTAAGGGCAAAAGAAAACTAATTTCCAAACAGTCTTTTTATAATAAGTCAATGTGGCAACTTAGCAAATAAATCTTTTTACTCAAATATAAAAGGAATCTGAATTATGGCAAATTCTGTTGTATGGGTAGAATATCAGAATTAACAGTGTGCTCTTTTTGTACATATCTATGAACTTAAGCCAGCATAGAACTGAGAAAATTCAAATCTTTCCTGGCCTTTTTGTTTTTAAAACTTTTCCTAGGAATTACATATTTTCACTGACTGTCGTATTTGCTATTTGGCCATCTGCCTTCAGTTATGCAAAAACAGTCTTTAAAACTTGCCCATAAACTTAGTTTGCATACTTTATCTGTGTCTTGCTATCCAAATGTAAGTGGAAAGACATACTAGAATGATTTAGAAGGACTGAGGGTTGTCTGCAAAGGAATAGATTGAAGTCTGCAAGAAGGGGCTCTGGATCCACACCTGCTTCAAGGCAACAGTGATGTGAAATGTGGAGACGGATCAGCTCCAACCCTCTATCCTAAACTTGGTCTGTAATCTCAGAGGGCTCATTATTCCCCATGAAGCACAGTGCTATATAGCAAGAAGGGTAAGGAATTATGAATCTTAAATCCTTCTACTATTTACTATCTGGCTGACCCTGTTGCATTGCTGAGGAATACCCTCTTAATCTACAAAAGAAATTAATATTATCTACCCTAACTAGGCAGTTGTAGTGTTCAAAATTCTTTGTGGATGTGAATATGCTGTCCATGGTATTCTCAGTGCACTGAAGTGAACTTTTGGAATGCACAGATTTGCAAAGATTCTGTTATTGCTCAGAGACTTTGCTCAGAGAAATAAAAGTAGATAATAAATGCATTGTGTTCAGTAGCAATAAAGCAGGCCTTCAATAAAATCACATTTTATTGCTGTAAAAGCTATTCTGGGCTAACTCTATTCTAAAAAACTACAACCTACAAACACAAGAATTCATATAGGGAGGAAAAAATCAACTCTGGACCCTAGCATACATATTACTTTTGAAATGTGAAAGTCCTGTGAAAATTCAAGGCAGTGATTTATGGCACACACGGGTTTTCAAAGCATTCAGATTTCCAAGAACTCTCTTTCTAGATCTTAGACATTACTCATTAATTACCAAGAAAATGACATTTCACACCATAGTAACTGCTCTGGAGATGTCTTTATTTGATGTGTGAAAAAGAAAAATGATCATTGACACAAGTTTCATCTGTCCACTTCCTTTCATGTAATGCAGTCCCTGAATGGGTACTGCAATGTCCAGAGGTGTCCTTTGGCAGTTTATCTATGCCCTATAAAGAAGGTAATTTGGATAATGTGATATGTGTTTTGAGCAAAATGACAAAACTATCAGATTTCTACAATAATTTCTATAGTCTGAGGAGTAGGTATCAAGGCATTTTGTCTTTGTGAATTATAGTGCCAAGGTCTCCCCATGTGGCATTCTCTTTGTAGTGGGCTTGTTTATAAAGTCTAAGCTGTTTCTGTTTGCTGAGGGGAGGAGATGAATATGTTATTAGAGCTGTATGGAAAAATCCTCACTCTAAGCAAAATATAGCCTATTTATGGGACAATCTTAAAGGGCAAGGTATTTTTCATTCTGACCTTTAATGGTACAAGAAAAAAAATCAATGTAGATAGTTTTTCATGGAGGAAAGTGTAGATTTTCACTTTGGTGCCAGTTTGGAGCTGTGTGCATCTTTTCTTATTAGATTGAGTTAAAGGTAATGAGTTCTAGTTTTACCTTTGTGCCATGTTATTTCTTACATCTTCAGTTCCTTTTAACAGAGGGTGTTGCTCAATGGGCATTGAGATCTTAGCAAAGAAAACAGTCCAAGTCTTTAGGGGGCACTGGGCCAAGGTTACCCAGGTAAGAGCATAATGCATCACTGTCTAATGGCAACAGAAAGTGAAGAAAACTGTTTTCTATTTGGAGCCTAATCAGAAACCTGAGACAAAGCTCACTAAACGTAATGGCTACCCATTTCTCCCTGATCGAACACAGTACTTTCAGGACCTAGCTTAAGTGTTTAGGTTGGGGAGAAAAATAATCTGAGTGATATAAGCTAGAAGATGCATTTGTTTATTGTTTTGTGTCTTCTTATTTCTAAAATGAATTATACTTCAGCTTAGTAACAACATACAATTAAATAAATTCACACCCAGATAGCATTATGTTCTGCTTCATTAACCGGACCATTTCAAAATAGTTCATTGTTATTGCTAGTGAGGTTCTGGGGGAATGGTATGCTCATTCGCTGCCATTGCAGCAGGAATTGGGACAGACATATACAATGGTCTTATATCCACTTCTAGAAATGTATCCTATGGAAGTAATTCAAATTGAGGCATAAAGCTATAAGTATTAAAATATTTATTGCTGTATTATTTAGGATTGCAGAATTTAAAGTTGTGAATTCAATGATAAGGGAATATTTAAATCAATGGGGTAGGTTAACTGCATAGAATATTATAAAGTCATTAAAAATAATTATGAATACTGTGTAAGAGCATGTAAATATTTATGATATACTATTAATTGAAAAAGCAAAATATAAAATGTTATTATGATGCTATAATTACAACACCATAAAATATGTGCATGTTCAAAGGCTGAAAGAGAACATAGAAAAGCGACAAAAAATGTTTTATGGTGGTAGAATTCAATTAGTGCCTTTAAAATTATCAAAATGTTTTGGGTTGGGGGAAGAGAGCTGAGTCAGCTAAATGAAACTTGAATAAATCAAGCAGTTACTTGACCTGAAGCAATATACTATCTCTTTTACTTTTTAACTTTCCAGTTTCTGGAACAAGACTTATCTGCATTCAAAACCAGGCTCTAAATGTCTAGGTAAGAAATTGGCATAGTAATTTAACCTCAATTTCTTATCTTAAAATGGTGATGATAACAATGACTAACTCATCAAATGCAGTAAGGATTAATAATTTTATAAAGAGCATGATACTTAGTTATGGCTCAATACTGGGTTATTATTATAATTTCAATAGAGCTTGAATTTTGGGGGGAACTTGGGACTAGAGTTACTGTAGAAAACAGCTTAATTTAATTTCAAATTTCAAAAGCTCCTTTATTTAGAGTGGTGGGACACAGTTGGAAGTGGAGAATAATTAAATTGAGTTATTTATAAAATGTCAGCAGCTTCCTACACATTTGTAAACCTCAAATAGTCTTGATGGGCCAAAATCGTTAAGGAAAGTTTTATCAGGGCTAATTTAACCAAAAGCATGATCTATGGCGAGATAAACAAAAATGGAAGTCTCTTTATACTCCATCTGGGAGCTGCTGAAGAAACTTACAGATGCAAATTTCACTCACAGTCTGAAAATGCACCAATCCGCTCTGGTCTGACTTTTTACACTGCTTTTCCTTCCTCGTGTGTGGCCTTTTGTGATGACATTGATTAACTTCATCTGAAAATGTAGGGCTGTGTCAATAGCCATCATGTGCAGCCTTTTGTGATGACATGGATTAACCTCATCTGAAAATGTAGGGCTTTGTTGATAGACACAGATTCACATTAGACGTTTATGGTGAAAGCAACGGACAGTGTGGCAGAACTGAGTACTGGGGATGGTTCTTCTGTGGCAATTTACAACTTGCTACTTTCTAGGAATTCTCACCACCAGACAGGCGGTTTATTTTTTTTCTGAATTTGTAGGACACAATGCTTAGGTCTACAGATGATTTGGATACATCATGTCATTCATTACCCGTCTCCAAAGAGTAGACCTCAAACAATTAGACTTATCATTTCTTTTGCTGGAGCAAGACACTACATTATCTTGGGCGATTTCACTTAACAGAGATCTCAGTGTGTATGAGCAATTATGGATGTCTGTATACCATTTTTTACCCTCAGAATGATAAATATCTACTAAGTTTAATGGCACACTCTGTTGGCAAGGCTATGAGGAAGTAGGTACTTATGTATTTCTGGTATGAATGTAAATTGGTACAAGGTACATGAAGGGCGTCTTGGCAATAATCATAAAAATTACAAATGCATATAGCCTTTCAGTCAACAGTGTCATTGATGGAGACTTACTCTGCAAGGAAACTTGCAAAATAATGTATACATGAAGTTATTCATTATGGCATCACAAACAGTACAAAAGATGGGGAAAAACAAACAAATGTCCATTAGCACTATGCAGTTTGGGCAAAAAGAATGAGGGCACTCTCTATTAAATAATAAAGAAATATTTCTAACATCTATTATCAAGTCAGGCATGTAAAACAATATAGATAATGTGATATCCTTTGTACAGAAGGAGCAAAGAATTAAGTATTTCAGTTTGTTTACTTTTACATTAAAAACTCTGGAAAATACACAAGAACCTAACAAAAAATTTATTGCTTCGATGGCAGAGGCTGGGGCAGAACTGAATGGATGAAAGATGGGGTGGGAAAAAGAATAAGATGAATAAAAATGTTTATAAAAAATTTTAATGACACTATTCAGAAAACAAACTATATGTGTGGAACTAGAATTTATTTCCAAGTGATGTAATGGTTTAAGGAAAAGTATCTTAACAGCCTGGTCAACACGGTGAGACCCTGTCTCTATAAAAAGTTTTAAAAAGTGCCAGGCATGGTGGTACATGCCTTCATTCCTACTACTCGGGAGGGTGGTAGGAAGATCTCTTGAGGCCAGGAGGTTGAGAGTGTAGTAAGCTGTGATCATGCCATTGCACGCCAGCCTGGGCAACAGAGTCAGACCCTGTCTCAAAAACAAAAAAAAAGAAAGAAAGAAAGAAAATAAATAAAAAAGAAAAGGCTGGGCGCGGTGGCTCACACCTATAATCCCAGCACTTTGGGAAGCTAAGGTGGGAGGATCACTTGGGCCAGGAGTTCAAGACCAGCCTGGCCAACATGGCAAAACCCCATCTCTGCTAAAATACAAAAATTAGCCAGGTGTGGCAGCAGGCACCTGTAGTCTCAGCTACTTGGGAGGATGAGGCATGACAACTGCTTGAGCCTGGGA
This sequence comes from Cheracebus regulus, assembly GCA_963574635.1. Classification (NCBI taxonomy): domain Eukaryota; kingdom Metazoa; phylum Chordata; class Mammalia; order Primates; family Pitheciidae; genus Cheracebus; species Cheracebus regulus. Next base: position 98,217 of record CAUYQU010058182.1, read on the forward strand.
GGTGGAGGTTGCAGTCAGCTGAGATTGCACCACTGCACTTCAGCCTGGGCGACAGAGTGAGACTATATCTGAAAAAAAAAAAGAAAGAAAGAAAGAAAAAAAGAAAAAAGTATCTTATGGCACTATTCCTGGCTCATTTTTATCAGTTTAAGGATTCATTTGTTCCCTGGTTTTTTAGCAAGTCCTTATTAAGTGTCTATTATCTGTCTTGCACTGTGATTGGTGCATGATATAAACCAGGAAATAACTGACCTTCCCTTTCAAGCTTCACAGCACACTTAGACACTGGATTCCATTACCCAACCAAACCTCTCTTGGTTCCTGATCCAAGCTCTCCACCTGACGGTTTCTCCATCAGGGTATCAATCTCCCACCTACTTTGAGTCACCCCATGAATCCCACTGATTCACTGGACTGTGATTCGCATTCACCACACTCTCTGCTCCTTTTTGGGCAGCCTCCACCTTAACTTTGATTCCTGGTACTCAATTGCAATCCTACTGTGCCCTGTCCTGAGTACTACTCTCCAGAGAGCCCATCTGGGTGGTCCCCTCTTCCCTCCAGTTTCAGGCATGGACCACCCAGCCTGTCCCTTGCATGGTCTCCTGGAGTCAGTGTCTGGCACAGACATGTTCCACCCCCTTCTTCCTCTCCATTCTCCTGCAAGTGCTCATTTCTAGCCACTCACCAGAGGCCTCTCTCTAGAAGGCCCTGCAAACAAGCATCTGGAAGCTGCTAGACTCCCCCTCTGTGATGTCCAGGAGCACCTAGAGAGAAGTTATCCAGAGAGTGGACATCTGGATTTTGGAGGAAAATGCATCAAGTGGGGCTCATTTCCAAAACTCCTGAGGTCAGGCTACCAAATGAAGGCTAGGAATGCCTGAGAGTCACTTGTTGACAAGCAGGACAACACAGGTGTCCAAAGCTGCAGGAGCAACAGAGGCAATGAGAGCAGCAGCACAGGCTTTGGCTGCCTTCACCTCCCACAGCCATGGGGCACCCTGGGGGCAGGTGTGGAGCCAGCTTTTCAGGGTGTCCTCTACCTGCACAGTGAGACTCAGTGGTGATTGTTCCCTTCTCCGGTAGCGCTTCTCCACTAGAGTCCTCTCTGGCTTAACCAGGTGAGATAGCTCATGCCCCCTCCATCCTAAAGAGAGTAAGTGGTCCCCACTCACTCACTCACTCTCCTTCCTAGAGCCTTTCCCACCCCACAGCCATGCCACAGCTCTGGACTGGAGCCCTGCCAGTTACCACCCCCATATCCGGCCCTGGTACTGCAGACCCATGCCCCGCTTCAACATTCATCCTCCTTTCTCCATCACAGATTAGGGCCTGTGGAATACCCTTCTCTAGGGCAGTGGGTGAAGTGCAGTCTATTACCGTGACTCAAATTGAGCACCTTACATGATGCTTGTTGCCAAAGAAGCTGCAAAGTTTGTGGAGTTTTCTCCCTGTGGTCTAAAATTCTCAGGATTCCTCAAGTCCTCCTGCTCCCAACCCTCTGCAGTACAGCCCTGTCTCCTAGGCCACTTGCCAGATTCCTTCCTGGACATTTTGCTCTCAGCAGTGAGCTCAGGATGCCACCCAAGCATCATCTTCAAAAGAGGCACATTCAACACTGCAGGGACCTGGACTGCAGGATCCTAGAGTCTCTGGCACTGGTGCAGCATCAGGGCAAATTGCCAGGAACATCTCAGCCAAAGATAGACATCCACCATCAAACCTTCTGAGTTTAGGGCCCCAGAGTGGTGAGGACCTAGGGAAGTTTGAGTGGAGTCACCAGGAATTTTCCAGGTGAGAGGCCCAGCAAAGTCTCAGCTGAGGAAAGACATGGGAAGGGTCTCATGCACAGCCTGGGGAAGGGCCCAAAACATACCACAACAAGGGGCTTCAAATGCCACTGAATGAGGGGTCTGGGGGCTGTGCCTGAGAAGGAGACAAAAAGGGACTGGATGAGTCACTCAAGGAAAGACTCAGGGAGTGAATTACCAAGAGGCAAGGGGAGAACCCAGGCTAGAAACACCTGGACAATATCCAAGAGGTCCATGCAGGTGAGAGGTTGGACAGATCCATCAGGGGCAGTCCTGTGGTGAGCTTTGTGGATGTCTTGCTTCCTGCTCTAGCCTGGCCTTCTGGGAGACTTAGCAGGAACTTCAGGGCACCACCTCCATCTCTGGGGATATGGGTTTCATTGTCAACCAGAAAGATTTCCTCTAATGCCTCCTGAAAAGAGCATTTTTTCTCAAATAAGTGTTTCCATCCAGTTTCAGCAGCTCTCATAAATCTCAAAGGAGAACTGTCTGGGAGATCTGTCTTTTGTAATCAGTTAGACTCATTCATCTCCATTGCATTTATTTCTTCTAATAGGAGAGTGGTGTCTTAGTCTGTGTGTTTATTTGGGTTTAGGTTTGGGTTACTTCCTTGTGGAAGGAAGGAAGCCGCTTCAGCTTCAGCTGAGTGTCTGCTTGGATTTCCAAAGAGAAGCTATTACCAAAGGGAGAGTTTGAGAGGAGGTTTGCTCCTGGTGTCGAGATCAAAGCCAGCTACATATATTGCAGGGCCTCATGTAAATAAGAAGTGGAGACCCTTGTTTAAATAGCAAGAGAAAAGGTCTACTAATGGTACTAACATATTAAACTTTTTCTTTCTTCTGTGGTCTCTCAACTTCTTATGGTGTCTTTAATTTGCTATTAGTATTAGTCCATTTTCATGCTGCTGATAAAGGCACACCTGAGACTAGGAAGAAAAAGAGGTTTAATTGGACTTACAGTTCCACATGGCTGGAGGGGCCTCAGAGTCATGGTGGGAGGCAAAAGGCACTTCTTACATGGTAACAGCAAGAGAAAATGAGGAAGATGCAAAAGCAGAAACCCCTTATAAAACCATCAGATCTCATGAGATTTATTCACTACCAAGAGAATAGTATAGGAGAAACCACCCTCATGATTCAATTTATCTCCCACTGGGTCCCTCCCACAACATGTGGGAATTATGGGAGTACAATTGAAGATGAGATTTGGGTGGGGACACAGAGCCAAACCATATCGCTATTTAATGTTCTAAGAAAAGAAATATTAAATTTTAAGTTTTAGCACAAATCTTGCCACACATCTTTATATTTTGCAATTCTAGCTTTAAATGCAAACATAAGAGCATTTATCTCATATGCAGAATCACCAAAATTACACCACCTGTATTCCACAGCTCATACATGCATATGTATCCCATTCTCACCAGAACAGTGGAAATGCTTCACAAAAGTAATGCAACTCTTTTTATTTTACTTCTTGATATGCTTGAATTCTGTGGACACTAACTTCAGCTTACTAATGAGGAAGGAAGAACTGAAAAGAACTATGGGTTGTCCTACCTTTCTTTTATTTTCTGTGTCATCATTTTCAACACAAATAGTTGGCTAATACAGGGAGGTAGCATGAGTAAGAAAAGATATTATAGGGCTAATATCCAGAATCTACAAAGAACTAAAACAGATTTACAAGAAAAAAACAAACACACCCATCCAAAAGTGGGAGAAGTATATGAACCGACACTTTTTAAAAGAAGACATATATGAGGCCAACAAACATGAAAAAATGCTCATCACTGATTAGAGAAATGCAAATCAAAACCACATTGAGATACCATCTCACGCCAGTTAGAATGGCTATCATTAAAAAATCTGGAGACAACAGATGCTGGAGAGGATGTGGAGAAATAGAAACAGTTTTACACTGATGAGAGTGTAAACTAGTTCAACAATTGTAGAAGACAGTGTGGTAATTCCTTAAGGACCTAGAAATAGAAATTCCATTTGACCCAGCAATCCCATTACTGGGTATATAGCCAAAGGATTATAAATCATTGTTATAAGGACACACGCACACGTATGTTCATAGCAGCACTGTTTACAACAGCAAAGACCTGGAACCAACGCAAATGCCCATCGACGATAGAGTGGACAAGGAAAATGTGGCATGTATACACCATGGACTACTATGCAGCCATAAGAAACAATGAGTTCGTGTCCTTTGTAGGGACATGTCCTTTGTAGGAATCTGGAAACCATCACTCTCAACAAACTGACACAAGAACAGAAAATCAAACACCATATGTTCTCACTCATAGGCGGGTGTTGAACAATGAGAACACATGGACACAAGGAGGGGAGCATCACACACTGGGGTCTGTTGGGGGAGTCAAGGGAGGGACGGGAGGGTGTAGGGAGGTCAGGGAGGGATAACATGGGGAAAAACACCAAATGTAGGTGACAGGGGGATGGAGGCAGCAAACCACATTGCCATGTGTGTATCTATGCAATGATCCTGCATGATCTGCACATGTACCCCAGAACATAAAGTACAATTTTTTTAAAAAAGAAAAGGTATTATAAGGTTTATATTTGTTTCCTATGGCTGCTTTATCAAATTACCCCAACTTGTTGGCTCAAAATAACACAAATGCATTATCTGAGAGTTCTAGAGGTCAGAAGTCTGAAATGAGTTTCTCTGGGCTCAACACAAGGTGTCAACAAGCTGCATTCTTTCTAGAGGCTCCAGGGAAGAATCCATTCCCTTTCATTCTCTAGCTTTTAGAGGCCACCCTTATTGCATGGTTTGTGGTTCCTTCCTCCATCTTCAAAGTCAGCACAATCAGGCCAAGTTCTACTCTGGCTGCCACCTATCCAGTTCTTTCTGTTCTACTTTCATTCCTTAAGGACACTTGTGATTACATTGTCTATGATCAGATAACCCAAGATAATCTCCCCATCTCAAAGTCAGCTGAATAGCCTTTTTAAATCCGTGGTGTAACCTTAATTTTCTTGTGCCATATAACTTAGATATTCAAGTTTCCAGGTTTTAGGATGCAGGCATCTTTGGCAGGGGGAGATCATCCTGCCTTTCACAGGGTTCTTTAGTTCTGCTCCTTTCTTAGAATGCCATTGACTTCTTTCTATGTTCAAAGCAAGTTCCGGTTCCAACAGAAAGCAAAGTGTGGCCTTTTGTCCCCACTCACTCGGTCATAGATATGTATAATGCACTCACCTGGTACTCACTTTTAGGCTCACTGAACTCCCATGCACTGTGGATCCACCTGAATTCCTCACTCATGAGGCATTACAGATGCTGTGTTAAAATGAGATAGGAATTATAGAACTACATCTCACAGGCATCTCCTCTACTCAAGTGCATGCTCCATAGTCCCAGCAGACTTCACTCACAAAACACAAAGATAAGGTTAATAAGAATTTCAAGATAGTGATAGAAAAGCTTTAAAACAAGTTGAGGGCCCTTCTGAGTACAAAGCCCTGTGTAACTGCACAGCTCAGATGTCCACGAAGCCAGCCCTACCCTCATAAACTCTAGTGCACTACTGGCAACTTTCAAGAAGTTGATGTTTTGAAAAGAGTAAGACTTGAATCCATTAATGACAAAAACAGAAGTTTGATTTTCCACAGGTTTCTTAATCATCAGTTTTCACTCACCAGCAAAAACATGCCCATATCCTTTCATACTAGTTGCTCGTATTTCCTGGGATCCACTCAAGTGCACCACACGTGATTAAAGAGGATAAGTAAGTAGCTTTTGTGGTACTGTACATGGTCTTTTTTCAAATGCAATTAAATCTAGTTATTGGTTAAGGGAAAAAAAAGTTTTAAATTGGAAATTATTTTTATTTAATTATATTGTTTTATTTTATTTGTAGAGACAGGGTCTTGCTCTATTGCCTAGGCTGGAGTGCAATGGCACAATCATAGCTCATTGCAGCCCCCAACTCCTGGGCTCAAGTGATCTTCCCACATCAGCCTCCCAAGTAGCTGTGGCTACAGGAGCAAGCCACAACATGGGATGTATTATTAAAATATATAAATACTATATAGTTTTTTATTTTGAACTTAAAATATATAAGTCTACATTCAAAGCAATCATTAGCTTTAGAGTTGCGTTCTTTCTTTCCTTTGTGCATTGAAACTCCGATTGGAGTTCCAGATCTGTCTTGCATAAATCACACCCATGATACATAATCTATGATTTCTAGCTTGGGTTTCTTTAAAGTGATGCAAGACACTTTAAAGAAGATGCTTGTGAGCACTTATATATAATATTAGTGCAGTCTAAATTCAAAGTCCTTCTAGGTTTATAATACCCTTCCAAACTTTATAATTGTCCACACATAATTCAACAGAATATTTTTATTTTTGTGACTAGCCTTTATGGAGTCTTCCAAAGCATTCAATTATATTTTAAGGGAATAATAACGTTTTAAGACTCCCATTTCATTGGCTTATTTAACATTTAATTCCTAATTACATAAGTACAACTGACATAAATATAAATATTTAACCAAATTATGTAATTTGCTAAGTACAGTTGCCAAATAAAGTTTAAGAACCAAGAGAAGTGACTTTGGTAAGAATGTGACTTCGGTGGCAGGAATGGATTTCAGCAGGCTTATAGAGATTAGTTGAATAGGGCTGCGCATGGTGGCTCACGTCTGTAATCCCAGCAGATTAGAAGGCTGAGGTGGGTGGATCACCTGAGCCCAGAAGTTCGAGACCAGCCTGGGCAGCATGGTGAGACCCTGTCCCAATAAAAATTTTAAAAAAGAGCCAGGTATGGTGGTGTGTGCCTGTAGTCCCAGCTACTTGGGAGGCTGAGGCAGGAGAATCAGTTGAACACTGGAAGTGGAGGCTGCAGTAAGCCATGATCGCACCACTGAACTGCAGCCCCGGAGATAGAGCAAAACCTTATCTCAAAAAAAAAAAGAAAAAAATGAGATTAGCTAAATAGCAATGACCACTAAATATCAAGTGAATATCATGTCTTACACAGACAATGAAAGTCATTATTTGATCTGGACATGTGGCTCAGGGGAAACTGGTTTCACATACATAGTCCTATTTCAAAGGACTACCCTCAAATGATTCAATTTTCTTTAGAAGATTTTTATACAAAGCTCAAAAGAACTAAAGAAGCCTCCTTTTTTATTTGCTGTATTTTCAGATGTCATTTTCTCTGCAAGGCTTTTTCCTCCTCTGCCCATGTGGAGCTAGTCACTCCCCAGACTCTGTTCTCTTATCCAGCCTGACACAGCATTTATCACGTAGTCTTGAATTAAGAGCTTTTCTGTCTCACTCCCTACTTAGAAGGTGCCCCATAAATATTCCTGGACATATCTGGTGTCACAAAGTTTACTTGTGTTCTGAGATTCTTTTTTAGTTAGATAACTTTATTTTGTCAAGTAATTTCATCATATTATCTGTCATTATTTGAATTGAATCTTTACTCTGTCCCTGAATAAAAGAGTAAAATCTGTTGATGTATGCACACAAAGTCTGCAAATGTAATTTTGTTTAGCTTCATTTTGTTATAACATTGATGAGGGTGAAAAATCGATTCCCTTGAAATTCAGAAAAAAAATTTCACCCTGTCAGGGCCACTGTCTGCCTGGAGTCTGCATGTCCTTCCCATGTCCATGTGGAGTCTGTGTGTCCTTCCCATGACCATGTGGAGTCTGTGTGTTTTCTTCCCATGTCTGTGTGAAGTCTGTGTGTCCTTCCCATGTTCATGTGGAGTATGTGTGCCCTTCCCATGACCACAGAGTCTGTGTATCCTATGTTTGTGTGGAATCTGCATGTCCTTCCCATGTTTATGTGGAGTCCATATGTCCTTCCCATGACTGCTTGGAGTCCGCATGTTATTCCCATGACCACGTGGAGTCTGCATGTCCTTCCCATGACTGTGTGGAGACCACATCTTCTTCCCATTATTCCCATTACTGCATGGAATCTGCATGTCCTTCCCATGCCCGTGTGGCATCTGCATATCCTTCCCATATTCATGTGGAGTCTGTGTGTCCATCTCATGTCCGTGTGGAGTCTATGTCCTTCCCATGACTATATGGAGTCTGTGTCCTTCCCATGTCTGTGTGGAGTCTGCGTGTCCTTCCCATGTTTGCATGGAGTCTATGTGTTCTTCCCATTTCCACATGGGTGCTTTCTACATACTCCAGTTTCCTCCCATATCCCAAAAGATGTGCAAATTAGGTTCATTGGCGACATGGTCCCTGCATGTGTGATTTTGTGTCTCAGTGTGTCCTGTCCAGAGTCATTTCTGTCTGTGGCCCTAAGATGCAGGGATAGGTTGTGGCTACCTGAGACCCTGAACTAAAATAACTGACCAAATAATTATCTTACTTGTTTTCATTAATCTTTCTGAAATGTGTGTATAGCTCACATTTATTTCAGTGTTTAAGATTAGAAGTGTTTTGGGTCTTTACTTAGAAATTCAATGATGCATATGTGATGAGAAATACACTATATGAGCTTAACTCTTCTTTTTAATTAGCATGGTAAGACTGACTTCCCTATACATAATTTCCCTTAAAGTCACAGTCTCTGAGAACCTACTGATGACATTAAGTGAGGCCTTACTATACAGTGCTTGGAACAGTGCTGGCACAGGGAAAGTTCTATGTTTCTATTATCTTTTCACCTGTAAATCAACTTTCATCTTAAGTGTCATTTTGGATATATTCTCACTTCCAGTCAACTTTTTCCTATCTTTAGAGATTGATCTATAAGCATAAATTTAATTGTTAACTTGCTGTTACTCTAATCATGTAACAGTTACCATTGTCACTTATTATAACAACAGCCACTGCAAACCTTTTGATTATAACCTGTCATTTAAATGATCACTTTTACATTTGGTAAAAAAATTAGAACACTTTATTTTCAGTACCAATGTTACGACAAGAGCTAACAAACTGTAACTTTTGCTGTGACCCTAATCTAGAAGTATTTGTCTCACTAATTGCAGGAGTAATTTGCATCTCTCCACAGAATTATGCTGTAGGCATGCTTTTTTTATATTATATTACATTATGGCTCAGGGTACACCTCATTTTCATACACATTCTTCGTAAACTGAACTTGGAACTACGCTTCCATCCTGTGTTTGCACCTTACGTGGGCCAATTCTTAACTCTCCTGGTATCACCCTCTGATTTGATGTACTCATTGATCTTGACCACATTTTGGGTTCCCCTGCCTGGAAATACTTCCCTGAAACACATTCTTAGTACATTTTCCAAACTGATAACACCTGATGATAAAAGTCCAGCCACTAGAAATCCCTGTGTGGGCAAAATTTACATCACAGCCCACAAGCTGTACAACCACCACAGCAGGCTTTGGTGGAGAGTCTACTGTGGCTATAACCACACAACTCCCATCCTTCCTGGTGGAATCCAGGAATCCAGAAATCCTGAAGTTTGTTTAGTTCGTTTCTTTGGTTGGTTGGTTTCTTTCACTCCTCGAAGTCACTATTACCTGCAAGAACTCCTAGGTGGTTTAAGTCTTACCATCTGACATTGACATTAGTGAAGAAGACAATGCTTCATGGACAAGATGTTAGGGTGGAAGGGAGACAGGGATAACTGTGACATGAGGGATGACAGCAAATGAGAAGAAAAACATTGAAGTTGAGAAAGAAAACATGTTCCTAAAACAGAAGGCAATAGCCACAAACACATTTAGTGTGGTTTACAGTTTTACCATTGATCACTGATAGTTTGACATTTAAGTTAGTCATAGTCTCCATGTTTTCAAACCCAAAATATGGAGCAGACCAATGTCAGTCATGTAGATAGTGAAAGAAAATATTAGAATCATGACTGGTCTAGAAAATCTGCAGGCCATACATTGAGACCATATAACTAACTTAATTCTGTAGGCAAAATGAACACTGGATAGAAAAGAGTTAATTCCTGATTTGCATGTTGATGGCAATCTTCTTGATGATGTCAATCTTGATTCACAATTATGTGAGTTACTGTTGTTGCCTGACATAAGTAAAACCATTCCATAGCATTAATAGGCTGATGATGCACATGAGTCTCTGTATGAGATTCTTCTGAGTGCCATAGCTTTCATGCATGCAAATATGTTTTAAGACCGTTGCTTTGACCCAGGTAGAAGAAATATATGCCCTGATACATAACATGGCAAAACTGTGGCCCTAGGGTTAAACTAACCAGTTACTGAAATAGAAGATACGATTGGTGTGGTGGTAGGGAGGAGGTGGGGGGACAGCGATGAATCTCATTTTTTTCTCAGTATTTTATGAGAAGTGACACTGATGCCACCCTTCTGCCCTAATGACCTGATGGCAAGAGTTCTATTATAGCTACTCTGAACCTCTCAACCAATAGTATCTTTTTTGGACAGCTATAATCTTCTTAGTAATATTTATTCCTCCTCTACCAACAAAACTCAAAACATTTTTGCCATTCTTATTACATTAGTTATTTGAGTTGTGCATTCATGAGTATGTAGGAGAAGATGCTGTTGGACCAACCAACTCTATGTAGAAAATAAACCAGATTTTGGGATCCAATCCAAGATGGCCAATTAGGAGCAGCTCAGGATTGCAGCTCCCAGCGAAAACATGGAGGGTGAGTGGATGCCCACTGTGGACTTTTATTGTCCACAGACCAGGAGATACCCAGGTGGAGGAGACCCATGGGTCGCCAGCACGGCTGTTTTGGCTGGTGCAGCTGTTTTGGCCAGCACAGCAGTTCTCCGCACAAAATACACGGGTCCAGGCACTGTTTTAGCTGGCAACTGGAGCTCTTGGGTTAGAGAGTCACTCATTCAACTGATAAAAAAAAAAAAGGGAGGAGGGACGGAAACAGGGAGCCAGGCCAGGAGATTCGGGGGCAAAAAAGCACCATGAATCTCAGCACGGCTGTTTCAGCTGGTGCAGTGGGTTGCTGCATGGGAAATCACACAGCATCTCTTCAACAGGCAAATGGAACACCTGGAAGACAGGGTTGCCCGTTCAACTTAAAAAAAAAAGGGGGGGGCTCTGAGGCAGGGATGCAGGTGATCAGACTAGGCTGGTTCCACCCCCACAAAAAAACAGCAATCTGAAATGCTCTGGATAGAGATTCATGGCAAGTGCAGCTGAACCCGGGAGGGTCCAGCTCTGTGGGGGAGGGGCATCCTGTGGGGGAGGGGCGGGCCAAGGCACTGCCATTACAGAGAGAGTCCACCATTATAGAGGTGGGCCACCATTGCCGAGGCAGTTCTAAGTATATCCGTATAAATAGGACTGCAGGGAAGTTTGCAAGGCAGCTGGGCAGACCCCACGGCTACTCAGCAAAGCCTCTGCTGGAAGACAGTGACTAGGCTGCCTCCTGGCTTGGCAGGGCAGCCCTGAAAAAAGGCAGCAGCACAACAGAAACTCATAAATAAAGCCCTAAATCCCCGGGACAGAACACCTGGGGGAAAAAAAGGAGTGTCTAGAAGAAAATATATAGCAATAAATGACCACATGAGAAGCAAGGAAAGATCTAAAATTGACACCCTACCATCAAAATTGAAAGAGCTAAAGGAGCAAGGTCAAAAAAGTTCAAAACCTAGCAGAAGACAAGAAATAACTAAGATCAGAGCAGAACTGAAGGAGATAGAGACAAAAAAATATCAATAAATCCAGGAGCTGGTTTTTCTAAAAGATCAACAAAATAGACCAGCCAGATTAATAAAAGAAAAGAGAGATTAATCAAATAGATGCAATAAAGGGGATATCACCACAGGTTCCACAGAAATACCAACCATCATCGGAGATTATTACAAACAACGCTATGCACATAAACTAGTAAATCTGGAAGAAATGGATAAATTCCTGGACACTTGCATCCTCCCAAACCTAAACCAGGAAGAATTTGAAACCCTAAATAGACCAATAACAAGGTCTGAAGTTGAGGCAGCAATTAAAAGCCTACCACCCCCCCAAAAGCCCAGGTCCAGATGGGTTCACAGCCGAATTCTACCAGACATACAAAGAGCTGGTACCTTTCCTTCTGAAACTATTCCAAAAATCCAAAAAGAGGGAATCCTTCCCAAATCATTTTATGAGACGAACATCATCCTGATACCAAAATCTGGCAGAGACTCACCAAGAAAAGAAAACTTCAGGCCAATACCTATGATGAACATAGGTGCAAAAATCTTCAATAAAATACTGGCAAACCGATTGCAACAGCACATCAAAAAGCTTATCCACCATAATCAAGAAGGCTTCCTCCCAGGGATGCAAGGCTGGTTCAACATACACAAGTCTATAAATGTAATTCACCACATAAACATAAACAAAGACAAAAACCACATGATTATCTCAATTGATGCAGAGAAGGCCTTTGACAAAATTCAACAGCCCTTTATGCTAAAACCCCTCAATAAATTAGGTATTGATGGAACTTGTCTCAAAATAATAAAAGTTATTTATGACAAACCAACAGCCAATATCATACTGAATGGGCAAAAACTGGAAGCATTCCCTTTGAAATCTGGCACTAGACAAGGATGCCTTCTCTCACCACTCCTAATCAATATAGTATTGAAAGTTCTGGCCAGAGCAATCAGGCAAGAAAAAGAAATAAAGGGTATTCAAATAGGAAAGGAGGAAGTCAAATTGTCTCTATTTGTAGATGACATGATTGTATATTTACAAGACCCCATCGTCTCAGCCCAAAATCTCCTGAAACTGATAAACAACTTCAGCAAAGTCTCAGGATACAAAATCGATGTGCAAAAATCACAAGCATTCCTATACACCAATAACAGACTTCAAGAGAGCCAAATCAAGATCGAACTAACATACACAATTGCTACAAAGAGAATAAGATACCTAGGAATACAACAAACAAGGAATGTAAAGAACCTCTTCAAGGAGAACTATAAACCACTGCTCAACGAAATAAGAGAGGACACAAATAGATGGAGAAACATTCCATGTTCATGGTTAGGAAGAACCAAAATTGTGAAAATGGCCATATTGTCCAAAGTAATTTACAGATTCAATGCTATCCCCATCAAGCTACCAATGACCTTCTTCACAGAACTGGAAAAAAACACCTTAAACTTCATATGGAACCAAAAGAGAGACTGCATAGCCAAGTCCATTCTAAGCAAAAAGAACAAAGTGGGAGACATCACACTACCAGACTTGAAACTATACTACGAGGCTACAGTAATCAAAACAGCGTGACACTGGTACCAAAACGGAGATATAGACCAATGGAACAGAACAGAGGCCTCGGAGGGCAACACTACACATCTATAACCACCTGATCTTTGACAAACTTGACAAAAACAGGCAATGGGAAAGGAGTCCCTGTTTAATAAATGGTGTTGGGAAAACTGGCTAGTCATGTGCAGAAAGCAGAAACTGGACCCCTTCCTGACACCTTACACTAAAATTAACACCAGATAGATTAAAGACTTAAACATAAGACCTAACACCATAAAAACCCTAGCAGTAAACCTAGGCAAAACTATTCTGGACATAGGTGTAGGCAAGGACTTCATGACCAAAACACCAAAAGCATTGGCAACAAAAGCCAAAATAGACAAACGGGATCTAATCAAACTCCACAGCTTCTGCACAGCAAAAGAAACAGTCATTAGAGTGAATCAGCAACCAACAGAATGGGAAAAAATTTTTGCAATCTACCCATCTGACAAAGCGTTGATATCCAGAATCTACAAGGAACTAAAACAGATTTACAAGAAAAAAACAAGCCCATTCAAAAGTGGGCGAAGGATATGAACAGACACTTTACAAAAGAAGACATACATGAGGCCAACAAACATATGGAAAAATGCTCATCATCACTGGTCATTAGAGAAATGCAAATCAAAACTACATTGAGATACCATCTCACGCCAGTTAGAATGGCCGTCATTAAAAATTCAAGAGACAACAGATGCTGGAGAGGACGTGGAGAAATAGGAACACTTTTACACTGTTGGTGGGAGTGTAAATTAGTTCAAACATTGTGGAAGACAGCGTGGCAATTCCTCAAGGACCTAGAAATAGAAATTCCATTTGACCCATCACTGGATATATATCCAAAGGATTATAAATAGTTCTACTATAAGGACACATGCACACAAACATTCACTGCAGCACTGTTTACAATAGCAAAGACCAGGAACCAACCCAAATGCCCATCGATGATAGACTGGACAGGGAAAATGTGGCACATATACATCATGGAATACTATGCAGCCATAAAAAACAATGAGTTCGTGTCCTTTGTAGGGACATGGATCAACCTGGGAACCATCATTCTCAGCAAACTGACACAAGAACAGAAAATCAGACACCACATGTTCTCACTCATAGGTGGGTGTTGAACAATGAGAACACATGGACACAGGGAGGGGAGCATCACACACTGGGGTCTGTTGGGGGGAAATAGGGGAGGGATAGTGGGGGGTGGGGAGTTGGGGAGAGATAGCATGGGGAGAAATGCCAGATATAGGTGATGAGGAGGAAAGCAGAAAATCACACTGCCATGTGTGTACCTATCTTGTATGTTCTTCACATGTACCCCCAAACCTAAAATGCAATGTAAAAAAAAGAGAGAGAGACAGAAAGAAAATAAACCAGATTTCCCACTGTTTCATAGAAATAAGGTGACCAACTCCTCTATTTGACAGAACTGAAAGTTTTTCTGGAACGTACGACTTTTAGTGCTATATCCAGAAAAAGTCCTGGGAAAATAGGACTAAATTAGTACACCTACATGAAAAGTTTAAACAGGACACTAAATCAAGGTGGGAAGTAAACACATCCTCTTACCTAAATCCCATGAAATGGCAAAAAGGGTATTGAAAAATGATAAATTTGTGACTATTCAGGAAAACAAAAGAAAAAGAGGAAGAAATTCCTGAAAGATAGCCAAGGTCAGATATAAAAAGAAATAAAAATAGCTTAGAGTGCTTTAAATCAGCTTAGAGGGGAAAAAACATGAATGTAGAGAGGCTTGAGGACAATCTTAACCCAAAATAAATGAAGACAATAAAGTAGAGAAAATTCCAAGGCAGTCATTAGGGTAAATAATTGTAGATGCACACTCTAAGTTCTAAGTTATTTTTCTCCTTCATACCTGTGATGAGTTATATTAAACACTGACCAGCAATCATTTGTAGCAACAACCCACAGCAATAAATATGGATAGCACAACCAGAGAGAGGGTTGTACTCTAAGAACCAACTGAAGGAAAACTCAGGTCCTAAAGTACTAAAATCAAGCTCAAAATAATTACAAGTATATATACACACACACATAAATATGTACATACACATATCTATATCTACCTATCCATTTATTACATACAGGTATATATGCCCCGAAGCAAGAATATTACTTAATATAGAAACACTAAAAGCATTCCCACCAAGGTCAGGGACAAGGCAAAGATGCATGCTGATTCCATGATTATTGAACATCATATTAGAGTATTAATCAATGCAATTAGGCAAAAAATAATTTGAGCCATGAAAAGAAATATATTGTCTATATTTACAGGTGACATGATAATATTCCTGGAAAACCCTAGATGATTAATGTAAAACTAATTCAAATAAAGGCAAAATAGAAAGTTAATATGAAAAACCAATAGTATATGCATACACAAATAATATCTAAATAGAACTAGCAGAAGCACAATTTACCAAATAAACTTAACAAATCATCTTCAAAATCTATGTAAACTATGAAATGCTTCCTCCTCACATTGTTTTATTTAAGAGAGTTCAAGGTCATCAAAAGTTCTCCCTGAGTGAAAATACCAAAATGTTTTTTTCTAGTGTTGAACTTGATAATTAAGTTCATATCATATAACAAATATGCAAGAATACAATTGGGAAAGTTCTGGGAAGAAAAAGAGATATAAAAGGGGCCTAGCCCTTCCAGATATTAAAACGTAACAAATCCATAGTAATTAAAACAGTGTAATGGTACATGGAGAGATAACCAGACCATTGGAATAAAAAAAGTCTGAAGTAGAATCAGCATTTCATGGAAATCTAATGTATGATGAAAGTGAGATTTCATAACACTGGGGCTTTTTAAAAATGGTATTGGGGCTGGGCACAGTGGTGTATGTGCCTGTAATCCCAGCACTTTGGAAGGCCAAAACATGATTGCTCGAAGCCAGGAGTTTGAGACCAGCCTGGGTAACAAAGTGAGATCCTATCTCTACAAAAATTAAAAAGAAGAAAGTTAGCCAGATGTGGTGGTATGTACCTGTCATAGCTACCTGGAAGGCTGAGGCAGAGCATCTCTTGAGCCAGGAGAAGCTCTTGAGCCCAGGAGTTCAAGGCTACAGTTAGCTATGATCATATTCCTACAATCCATCCTGGACAACAGAGTTAGACCTTATCTCTAAGAAAACAAAAAATAGTATTGGGAGAACTGGATAGCTATTCGAAAAAGATATAATCAAATCCATTCCTCACATCGTATGCAAGTATAGAATTCAAATGGTTCAAAAATCCAAAGGTTTAAAAAATAAAAAAACTATGTAAATAATAGAAGAAAACATAAATGGATCCCTCCATGGGTTTGGCATAGGAAAAGACTTTCTGTGATACTAAATGCAGATGCAATGAAAGACGACAAATTTAACTACATAATTTTTTCATATATGGCAAAAAGACCCTCACTACAAGCAAAATCAAAAATAAAATAACAAATTTAAAGGACATAACTGGAACATATTAAAAAACCCTAATGTATAAAAATTAAGAGGAAATAGATTTTAAAATTGTGTAAACATAGACAAAGGACATTTACAGACAATAAAATGACTTTTAAATGTATGAAAAGATATTCAATTTCACTCATAACAGACATATTCAAATTCAAACTGTACTCAGATACCACTTCTCACCTAAGAGATTGGCAAAAATTAAACATATGGCAGTGTATTCTATTGGAGAGGCCATTGACAAACATTAACTTTCATACATTAATTGTTGATAAAAGTGAAAAATTTCACAATTTCTATGGAGAGAATTTAACAATATCTAGAAAACTACATACACATTTATCTTTTTGACCCACCAATTCTACTTTCTGGAATTTGCTCTGAAGATGCACTTCAAAGAATATGAAAATACATATGTACGTGGCTATTCATCACAGCATTATTTGTAACTGCAGAATATTGGAACATACCTAAATACCTAAAGATGGGTCGAACAAACCATGGTTTCTATACATGTTAATACACTATGTAGCTACAAAAAAAAAAGGATGAGAAAAATCTCCACAAATTGATATGTAGTATTTTCTTGGCTATACTGTTAGACTTAAGGAAAGTGGGAAAATTTTTTAAGGAAGGGAAATAGGGTAAAATTATAAATCTGCTTAGTTTTTGCAGGAAGGCAATGCAGAGATTAAAAAATAAATGAAATTGGCTATCTACAGGAATAGTTGTTATGAGATAAATTGTGTTCTCAAAATTCGTATGTTGAAATCCTAACACTTACTACCTCAGAATGTGACTTTATTTGGAGATATGATCTTTAAAGATGTAATCAGTTTTAAAATGAGGTCATTAGAAAGGGACAATTCACTAAGACTTATGCCATCATGAAAAGGGGAAACTTGAACATAGAGACATATGTAGAAGGAAGGTGATTGGAAGAGACAGGGAGAAGATGGCCATCTAATGACCAAGGAGAAAGGCCTAAAACAGATCCTTCTCTCACAGCCCTAAGAAGGAACCAACCCTACAGACACCTTGCTTTTGGACGTCTAGCCTGTAAAACTGTGAGACAATACATTTCTGTTGTTTAAGCCACTTAATTTTTTGTACTTTGTTGCAGCAGCCCTAGCAAACTAATACAATGGTATTGGTGACGTGTATTGTATTAGGTTGCCCTAGCAAACAAATACAATGGAAGAAAGGATGTGTTCTGGTTTATCTATTATTGTTTAACAAATCATCCCCAAACTGGTACAGTAATACAACCACTGTGTGGCTTGATGAGTTAAGAATTCTGTCAGGGCATAGTGGGCAACAGCTCTTCACTGTTCCACAGTATCTGAGGCCTCAGCTGAGGTGGTTTGAATGGCTAGAGGGCTGAGAAAACTCAACTGAGGCAGTGTGCTTGGGTTGAGTGGCGTCTCCTGGGGTGGGTGTGTCCAAGATGACTTCTTCATTCACATGTCTGGCACCTGAAAGTGGATGGCAGGAATAGCTGGGAGCTGGCAGCATTTTCTCTTTACACCATTAGTTTTGTCTCCCTCACTATATGGAGGTCTCAAGGAAGTTAAGCTTATTACATGTGGCTGGCTTTTCCCCTAATGTGCATTCTAAGGGGCAGGAAACAGAATATCAAAACTGATACAGCATCATTTCCACCACATTTATTGGTCAAAGCAGTTACAGGGCCAACCTGGATTCTGGAGGATACAGCCATAGACTCTGCCACTTGATGAGGCAATAGCAAAGTTGCACTGCAGAAAAGCACGAGGAAAGAAGATGCTGTGATCATCTTTGGAAAACGCAGTAAGCCATAATGTAGAGGAGACAGTAGAATAAGTTACATTTCTGTGAATACACCTTTTATAAATAGTTCAGATTTTGAGAGGCATTTTCACGTTCTAGAATGGGTGTCAGCAAACAATAATCTGAGACAAAATGCCTATTTCTATAAATAAGGTTTTACTGGTTTAAGGTTTTCTGTAAACAAGGTTTCTGCTAAACCTGCAGAGTTGAGTAGTAGCAGTAGAGACTGTGTGGTCCACAAACTCTAAAATACCATCTGGAAATCTATAGAAAAAAATTTATTGGTTCCTGTTCTAGAAAGTAAAAATTAACTAATTAATTAAATAATTAAACCCACAGAGTTGGGGAGGAAAAAACCTAAAACTGAATGCCAACAGTATCCAATGAACCTATCTGCGATTCAAATGAATAATGTAAGTTCATTGAAAGGGCCAAAAAAGAACTCATTAAGTACCCAATGAAATGAAGATTATGACTGTATACCTTCAGTATAGGAGGAAAGAACACTGCAAACAAATCCTGGACTCTTGTGTAGGTCTGTTATTTTGCAGTGATGTTGGTGTAAACATTGTGAAATCAATTTATGTGTATTATGGAATTAAGCAAATGGACAAATGGTTAAGTATTGATGCTGTTGGAAGTGCTGGGTCACTACAGAAAAAGGAGACTACAAGATGAAAGGGAGTGAGGCAAAAAGAAAGAGTCCTACAGAGTTGGGCTAATGCTGTAGGTATCTGCAGAAATCTATACCTATATCAAATCTATATCTCCTAATTCTCTTTGCTGAAAAGCCTAGAATCAATGATGCTTGGCACCTCAGTATCAATAAGCCTATTTGGTGCCCACATATTAGTTTCTAAATGTCACCTTCCATTAAAGGGCCCAAGGGGCTTCTTGGAGAAATAGCAAATTCCAGAACTAAAGTAGGGAAATAACAAAATGAGCCTGAAACATCTTCTTGTGCCAGAAAGTAAGAAAGTAATTTTTTAAAAAAGAAGTAATTGGGCATGTCAAAAAGACACAGGTGAGTACTCTTCAAAACTGTCAAGTTTTTCAAAAACAAGGAAAGTCTGAGAAGCTGTCAGAGAGCAAAAGAGGCTAGGAGTCATGATAGCTAAACATAATGTGGTATTCTGAATGGGATCCAGGAACAGAAAAAGGACATTAGGAAAAAAGTAGTGAAATTTGGATAAAGTATGGAATTTAGTTAATAGTAATGTGCCAGTGTTGTTTCCTTGGTTATTTCAAATGGGCCATAGTTAGATGTCAATAATAGGGGTAAATATGTGCAGGGTATGTAGGAATTCTCTGTGTCATCTTCACAACTTTTCGGTAAAATTATTCTAAAATTAAAAGTTTTTTAAAATTTACTTCAAAAACAACAACAACAACACAGAGCTAGCTTGAAGATGTCCCCACCAGTCACATCTAGAACAATTAAGTAGTAATGACTTATGATACAATAAATAAGGTGTGAATTCATGAGTTCATAGTGATAATAAATAAATATTCCTAGTAGCAAAGAAGGGGCCCTTCTTTTCAGTAGCATTCCAACTGGTAAATATGTAGGGAGCGTGAGTTGGAAAATCACTATTTGCAACCATCAGAGTTAGGACTGGTTTAGGCAAGAATCACCAGTGGGTGCCAAATCTGTTGGAGTTGGAGTCTGGTGACTTTCATTGCCTTAAGTGTCTTCCTTGAGATTTCTTGTTATATTTCAGAATGGAAAAAAATATTAATTTTACAATGGATAAACAAGAAATACCTTAGCTTGAGGATCAAAATTAGCATCTCTTCTGAGGGACAGACGGATATGATGTAGATCCAGACATGATGCCCTGTTAAGGACATATAAACTATTGTAGCATTCTAATTAGGGATACAGACTTGAAATCTAAGCTTAAGGAAACAAAAAAAGAGAGAGAAAAAACTCCAATGGAAAACATTCTACAAAATATTTTTTCTATCAAAACAAAACAAGTGGCCTATATTCTTTTTTTTTTCTTTAATTGCATTTTAGATTTTGGGGTACATGTGAAGAACATGCAAGATTGTTGCACAGGTACACACATGGCAGTGTGATCTGTTGCCTTCCTCCCCTTCATCTATATCTGGCATTTGTCCCCACGCTGTCTCTCCCCAACTCCCCACCCCACACTGTCCCTCCCCTACTTCCCCCCAACAGACCCAAGTGTGTAGTGCTCCCCTCCCTGTGTCCGTGTGTTCCTATTATTCAACACCTGCCTATGAGTGAGAACATGTGGTGTTTGATTTTCTGTTCTTGTGTCAGTTTGCTGAGAATGATGGTTTCCAGGTTGATCCATGTCCCTACAAAGGACACAAACTCATCGTTTTTGATGGCTGCATAGTATTCCATGGTGTATATGTGCCACATTTTCCCTGTCCAGTCTATCATCGATGGGCATTTGGGTTGGTTCCAGGTCTTTGCTATTGTAAACTGGGCTGCAATGAACATTCGTGTGCATGTGTCCTTATAGCAGAACGATTTATAATCCTTTGGATATATACCCAGTAATGGCATTGCTGGGTCAAATGGAATTTCTATTTCTAGGTCCTTGAGGAATCGCCACACTGTCTTCCACAATGGTT
>CAUYQU010058184.1:0-14186 GCA_963574635.1 Cheracebus regulus
AAAATGCTTTTATTATTTATTTTTTAATTTACTTTTTTGGTTTTTTTTTTTTTTTTATAAATATTATAAAAATTGTTAAAAAAAAAAAAAAAAAAAAAAAAAAAAAACATGTAACAGTTCTCTGTTGCAGGAAGAAATAGAGAGTTATTTACTTTGTTTCCCTTAAGTCTTGATGTTTTAGATAGTTCAAAATAATTTCATATATTATCATAATGAAAGTGAATAATTTTTCCGTAAGTTGAAACATACTATAAACTCGTTAAAATTATTGGGCACTGTCAATCTTTTACTTCATTTGAGGCTGTACAAAATTTACTCTGACATGAATAATTCCAAAATTTGAATAAGTGGACTGTGACCTTCGAATTAGAGAAGAGTACCTAGCAAATATCAGCACTGTCTGTTCCAAATAGAATCCTCTTTGAAAAGTGGTCTGAAATAGTTTCATGATCATAAGAGGGAAGATGACTTGCCTTTTAATTCATTTTTAAGCCCATCATTTATAATGTTGATGTACTTTTTTTTTTTTCTTCCAGAGTCTGGCTCTGTTGCCCAGGCTGGAGTGCAATGTTGGGATCTTGGCTCATTGCAACTTCCAACTACCCAGTTCAAGCAATTCTCCTGCCTCAGCCTTCTGAGTAGCCGGGACTACAGGCACCTTGCCACCATGCCTGGTTAATTTTTGTATTTTTAGTAGAGACGGGGTTTCTCCAAATAGGCTGGAATGTTTAAAGTCAAAAAATTTTAGCTGGGATTAGAGATATGTGTCACCATGCCCAGCTAATTTTGTATTTTTAGTTAAGACGGGATTTCTCTATGTTGGTCAGGCCAGTCTCAAACTCCCAACCTCAGGTGATCCGCCCGCCTTGGTCTTCCAAAGGGCTGGGATTACAGGCGTGAGCCACTCCGCCCAGCCAACTTTTTAAAATACTAATATCTACCCTATATTTCATATAATATACTTTATACTGTTTTACTAACTGGATCTGTATGTGTCTCTATAGTTAAGTGAAATAATTTTATACCCCAGTATCTGTGCTTGAATATCATATAAAATGTTTATTGATCCTTAATATCTGCCAACCTCTAGGACATTTTATTTACCTATAATATCATTTCTTAAAAACATAATCCATAGGTAAATGTGACTATGTGACAGATGTGGTTATGTTTAGACACCTAATTAATTTCTATAATTTTATAATGAATGTGACGAAAATAAGTTTTGTGTTTGTGTCCAAAGACCAGGTTATTGAACATGTTACAACCTTATTACCAAACAATATTACATAAAATAGCTGCTTACTAAATGCTTAATGTGTTTATACTTATCTAAACCAGGAATCAGGTAACCGTGGACCATGGGTCAAATGCTGCCCACTTCCTGTTTTTGTAAATAAAGTTTTATTTGAACATATTTCTGTTCAGTTATGTATTGTGTATGGATGCTTTCCCAGTTCAGTGGCAGCGTTTGTGAGTTACACTAGACATCATAATCCCCACAAAGTCTTAAATAGTTACTTTTTAGAAAAAGCTTGCCAATCTCTGATGTAAACTATATTACATAAACCCTTTTGTAAAAAGGCACAGATGACTGTATATCAACATGAAGAAGATGACCACATAGATTTTATGAATTTAGTGATTACAAATCATGTAACTGCCTTCCCCAAATACTTCCTTCATCCACTGGGGTAGACTGAATATTGCTACTCCCATCCAAAAATGTCCACATTCTAATCCTCAGAATCTGTTAATGTTACCTTACATGGCAAAAGAGATCTGGTCGATGTGATTAAATTAAGAGTGTTGAGATGGAGGAGATATTCCTGGATTATTCAGG
This sequence comes from Cheracebus regulus, assembly GCA_963574635.1. Classification (NCBI taxonomy): domain Eukaryota; kingdom Metazoa; phylum Chordata; class Mammalia; order Primates; family Pitheciidae; genus Cheracebus; species Cheracebus regulus. The sequence continues at coordinate 1,844 of CAUYQU010058184.1, forward strand.
TGGGTCCCAAATACAATCATGAGAGTCCTCATAAGATAGAAGCAGGTGATCAGAGTGGATCATAGAAGATGTGGTTGCAGTAGCAAACACTTTGTGATATGCCTTGAAGATGGAGGAAAAGGTACAAGCCAAGAAATAGAGGGGACTTACAGAAGCTAGACGAAACAAATAAAATGGAATCCCTCCAGATCCTCAAGAAAGATCCAGCCTGATGACACCTGGACTTTAGCCCAGGGAAATTGATTTCATATTTCTGCACTCAACTGGTATGGTTTTAAGCTACTAAGTTTTTGGTAGTTTGTTACAGCAGCAATAATAAAGTAATAAACTTTCTAACTGATACCTGAAATCATTTGAATTTGTAAGACACATCTTCTATAAGAAAATTCTTAAACTTTGAGTTAGCAATGACACCTCTGAACATCTGACAAAAACAATGGATAATTTCCACAGAATATTTTGAACATACATATATACATAAATTCTTGCATTTAATTTCAGAGTTTAATATATCCCCCATCTAACTAATTTGTAGACATCCTTGAGTTCTATGGACTACAAATGCTATGCCTGTAATTAATTGGTTTGGTTATAGCTATCAAGAAAATGATAGAAATGGTGCTTTATCTATTTCCATATCAATATATATTGGTGGTGTTTATCTGATTTTATGTCTCCACCATCTAGAATGAAAACACTATGAGAACATAGGCTTGGTCTTGTTTATAAATCAATGGGGATTCTTGGAACACCACACATATACTTAATAAGTCTTTGGTGAAAGAATTAATGAATAAATAGATTGATGAACAAATATTGAGTTGTTTTGGAGTTCTTTGCGTACAGTATGAAGAACCCTACACATTTATTAAATAAAAAGTGAACAAAGATAAAGTTGACAACAGTTTAGAGTAGAAAATGGATTAAATTCAAAATGACAGTGTGTATTATAGTAAAATTAAATTAAATTAAAACTGTTAGGAGTCTAAATGATGCAAATTTATTGATTCATTTATCAGAGCAATTTTTCATCTCAGCTCTCCAGAAAACTCTCAGATATCTTCAGACAAATCTAATACAAATTTGATTTGGGAAGCTCTTAAAAGATTATGATTTTTAGAGTTTCTTAACAAGGTACATCTACAACAAGGCCCCCTAAATCTGGGTTTTATAGAACTTCCCAAGTGATCTTCAGGAGAAATCAGATTTGAAAAATCTGATTTGACAAACGATGCTTTAATGCACATTCTCTATACATTTCTTATTATTGACCACTAAGAAAGAAATGTTTCCCAAATTTATTTGAATAATGAGACACTTGAGGAAATAATTACCATTTAGACTTATAATATCTTCTTGGGATATTTTCATTCAGTGTTTTGGAATCAGTACCCAGAAATAAGGAAATCTAGGAGACATCTTAGGAATTTACATTGACCTAATAACTTGAGAACTTCTATTCTAAGTAGCATATTTTTGATGAAATAATTGGTATACATAACTGCACTCTTCATTTTTACCTTACACTGGATAGTATGCATTGAAAGGCTTTTCTTTTTTACATTTTACAACCAGAAATGCTAAACATTTCAACTAAGTAATTCAAAGTAGCAAAATCTTCCATTTCCTGCTAAAGAGTGAGCAAATGAGAACCTGTTTAATTGTGGCATACACACACAAACACACACACACACACAGACACACACACATACATATACATGCACACATACACATATAGTGTTTCCGTTCTTCAAAATCAAAGCTTTATTTTGTTTTTCAATGACAATATTTTAAAAGGCTACTATTTAAAAAGTCATCAGTGTCTCAGGACTTAGTATGAAGAAGATCCAATTTCTATTAAAAAATGGAAATCGCTGTATAAAGCAAGTAGCACTGGAAATTTCAGTACATGTTAGTAATTGCCCATTCCCTTAATGTTTTGTGAATTTAAAAAGAAATGAGAAAAGAGATTACATTGATTTGAAATATTACCCAACTCTGTGGTCTCTTTTCTTGTCATTAACTTAACATTTAGATATTCTCTACCTTTTAGCAAATTGAACCTAAGTTTGACCTTTTTAAATATCAGTGTCCTCCAGCTACAGCTTAAATATTCCTAATCTATGATACTTGGGTCAAGAAGTTTTTCTTATAGATTTCATATTTTGGGGAGATCTGGGAATATTTGAATATACATGATGAAATATCTTGGAGTTGGGACCAAAGTTAAAACACAAAATTCATTTTTGTTCCATATACACACAACCTGAAGGTTATCTTATATGATATTTTAAATAATTTTGTGCACCCATCACATGAGGCCAAGTATGAATCTTTCACTTCTGGTGCCATGTTGACACTCAAAATGTTTCAGAGGATGGTACATTTTGAATTTAATATTTTCAGATTAAGGATGTTCAACCTGTATATGTATGGTACTATGGTATAAATGTTTATGTCTCTCCAAAATACATATGTTGTAATCTTCACTTCCAAAATGATTGTATTAGGTTGTGCAGCCTTTGGGAGGTGATTATGTCACAGGATTGGAATGCAAATAAACAACATCATTGCTCTTATAGGAGAGGGTACAAAGATACCTCTCCCCCTTCTACTATGTGAGGTTAGGATGAGAACATAGTTGTCTAAGAGAAAGCAGGTTCTTACCAGACACTGAATCTGCTGGCACCATGATCTTGGAGGTTCCAGCCTTCAGAATTGTAAGAAATAAATTACTGTTGCTTATAATCACCTAGTTTGTGGTATTTTGTACACAAGCCTAAATGGTTTAAAAAAGATGAAAATAGTTAATAAGATAAAAGCTAGAGAAAGTTATGCATATTCATATATATTTTTAGGAAAATAGATATCAGTATAGACTTGGCAGAAATAATTTTCATGTGACAATTCTTGGGTTAGGTTAGATTTTATTCAACCAAATTAAGACTTCCAGTAAAGGCATTGTTACCAAAGTTTCCTTTTAGACATTCATGTGTGCATGTGCACACCCATATTTCCAAGTTTATATATATATATTATATGTATATATTTACATAACAATATATTATATGTAATTATATACTTATTTACTTTCCATTTTCACATATGAAAATTGGACAGATTACACCTTTAGGATATTTAAAAAGCATAGTCCTTTTGTAAATTAATTATTTATTTTAAGGTTTATTTATTTACATTTATATTTATATTTAACATTTGTTGTTGTTGTTGTTGAGACTGAGTTTCGCTTACTGCCCCGGCTGGAGTGCAATGGGGGGCAATCTGGGCTCAGTGCAACCTCTGTCTCCTGGGTTCAAGTGATTCTCCTAACTCAGCCTCCCAAGTAGCTGGGATAACAGGCACATGCCACCATGTTCTGCTAATTTTCGGTATTTTTAGTAGAGACATGGTTTCCCCATGTTGGCCAGGCTGGTCTTGAACTCCTGACTTCAAGTGATCCACCCACTTTGGCTTCTCAAAGTGCTGGGATTACAGGTGTGATGAGCTACTATGCCCAGCCTGTATTTGACCTTAAAATCTTTTACTGTTATGTGTTTACTTTTTCATTAATGATTTCATAGTATTTTTCTTTGTATTTAGTCCTAAAAATATCTAAAAATAAATTTTGAACATAGGAGTATATTTTACCTTCTTTCAATTTCTAGTAGTTAATTTTAAAAGGCATGGTTTATAAAAGAAGCTCAAAAATGCTATGGAATACGTGAATTAATTCTTGATTGCTATTCTTGACTTCCATCATTAATGCAGTAAATTCAGGAACACTGTAATGTTCAAAACTTTTATCTTCCCCATATTAAATGCTGTAAAATAATCATTATTTGCATGCTTTCACAGAATTAAATTTCTGGCATTTTAAATCCTATTTTCTGTTATTTTTTCCTTCATTGTAATGCACCATATTTGGAAATGACACTATTGAATATGTGTTATGCAAGTAGTGAAGTCACTAGAGTACAGTGCATATTCTGCACAGGCATTTTAAGCTAAAAGAATGGATAGTTGTTAAGGTAACTTCAGTTAATATAAGTTCATTAAGAACAGCCAGAAAGATAGAAAATCATCTATGTTGCCGCCTTGGCAGACCTCAGAGTGTAGAGGTTATAGTGTATGGAAGAGTGTGCTTGCAATTCCTGGAACAGATATGTGTGCCCTGCTTCAGAAGCTTGATTCTCCTGCAGTCACCCAGAGTTTGTTTCAGAAGCATACACATCCCCCCTTACTGTAATTCTCCCCTATTTGATATTTAAGCTTCAAGCCTCTTTGCTTCACTGCTCTGCTCCGTGGACTTGTAGAAACCCCAGGGCTTCTGCTTCCTCCTGGACTCTTCAGTATTGATCTTCTCTGTTCCCTGCATTCTTGCCTTTCACTCCACTCAGCCCCCTGGATGAGAGGCCAAGGACCAGTCTCTATCACAGGAACCTCCTCTTATACACAAATCCCTCGAGTAAAAAGCTGTGGTCAGGGTGGTGACATATTGATGTTAGAAATGCAGGAAACTGTTTCCAATATACTTCACAGTAGGATATAAGCATGACCAGTGCATGCATTTTCTCAGATGAATACACAGCTATTAAATAAGCTGCATAGATTCTACAGAGTATTCAATATAATTTTTCTCTGTATTTTTCCTGTAAAAATATGTCATTAGACAAATGAATTGAAATATTTTACCAAAGCTTCAATGCAGAAATCACGTCTGCACAAACCTACAGAGTGATATTTTGATGAAGTCGGGAGGTCCCATCATATTAGTGATCAGCCGTCATAATCAGAAGAAGCCACGTAAGTTTCTCCTCTCATAATTTAATAAAATACAGGAAATCATCCTATAATTGGTTGGAGGGGGGACCTTTTTATAAGACATAGGGGAAATACCAAGAAGAGGAATTTAAAGCAACGGCCTTACATGCGGCACTCAGAGACATATATATGCACATGAATTCTTTGGAGACTCTACTTTCCGGAGAGAGGCTAAATTGTCAGTGATGTAATTGCTCCTGGGACTGAAAAGGTGATCTTGTAGTTTGCCTCCAGTGACAGGTGCTATCCCTTTATTATAATTTGAACCCCTGGGTACTAAAACATTCATGACTTTTCTATTAGGAAATCTGCATACTCCTTCATCCATGTTTATTCATAATCCACTGATGAGCTGCAGACAAGCTCACTGAGAACTTAAGGCTTTGGCGTGTTAGTCAGAAATTACTACCTTCACCCACAAACAGAAAAAACTAGGCTCATTTGCATTTATATTTTAAAAATTTACCAGGTAGTTTATGTCAGTATTTTCGGACTTTCCGAGTTAAGTATATTGTGAATTGTTCAACTTTCTAATGAAATTTTTAAGCAATTACTACGTAGTGAATACATATGTAAAGTCTGTATTAGACTGTTTCTAAAACATGTGCACACCAGAGGGCATCATAGCTTTTATTCAAAGCTTCTTTAGACATTTTCTTTTAAAGTGAGCTTTATGTTTTTTAACCTTTTTCTATTTAGAATTATTATTCTTTTTTTACTGTAATATTCATAAAACATGTTTAAACAATATTATTCATTGAAGTATATTGAATGAACAGAAATATCATAATTAAATGAGAAAATTAAAGCAAACAGCCATTATAATAACCAACAGCTTAGATTTCTTTCTATTTTTGTCCTTCTTTTTCTTTTACTTTAGGACAAGTCCTACTGTTTGTAATTTTCTGATAATGTGTAAACTGTTTCATTAATCCTATTCCTAAACTACTTTTGATACCCCCTAATTTTTAAACCTTCTTTATCTTCTTCTTTTGTAGGGTAAATTCTTATTGAAACAGAGCTCCATTTGACTGATACATTCAGAAAGCATTTATTGAATTTTGGAGGAACAGGACTCAGATCCAGTTTTCCAGAAGCTCACTTTCCTGCAGAGAAAAAAATGGAAACACATATGATGACCCTTCAATGTGATGAGTACTGTGTCCCAAAGTGCTGAGAGAACTCCTCAGATGGGTCCCTAATTGAGCCTACCAGCTATGGAGAGTGAAGTGATATATGGACAGATGGTTAAAGCTGAGCCAAGATTTAAAGTACAATTAAAAAGTTAATCAGGCACTATGACAAGCCTTCTTATTTTTTCCAGTGTTTTTAAAATAAAATTTGGAGTCAATCACGTAAAAGGACAGATAATTAGAGATAAAGAAAATGTTCTTTTCTTTGTGTGGCTTCACCGATTATCATGCAAAAATGAATATGAGCAAACAAAAGGCTAGAGAAATGTCTAAAACCAGGCAATTTTATTAGTCTTTTTTTTTCATTTTATGTTTTTAAAATATGACGTGATTATAGCTTTTAAACAATAAACCTCCTGAGTGATTATAAATTCAGCATGAAATAAAATGTAGCAACAACAAAAAGGTATGAGGGACAGAGTCAGAGGAAGCAGAGTGGTGAGAGTCACATATACTGTGGAGGAAGTTCAAGCAGATACATTAGTTATAAGTAAGCCTTTGACAGGGAAAAGGTAAATCTTTTTAAAAAATATGTCTCAATAATAGTTTACCTAGGAAATATTTTCCAGTTGTATTCAACTAAAAGTGGTCTTTTCTCTTAGGGAATGTTGTTCCTGTCTTATAATTATAGTCTTACATTTTCATTTTTTCTATTAAATGATAAGCTTTATGAAAGTGCTGATTTGTCTGCTCATCTCCAACAGTGTTTAGTTTAATTCTTAGAATAGAAGAAGCAATGCTCAGAAAATATGTTTATCTACATGAATATAAGAATTGAACATAATTCTATTTGAAATAAAAATTTCAAAATGCCAGACATTATACTTTCAATTATAGTTTTGCTGATAATTATCCTTGTTACCTTAATTAAGTAATTTATAATTTCTGGGTCTTGCTTCACCTGCTAAATAATAGAGTTGAACTCGTTAATAATATGCTTGATTATTTAATTTGTGCCAGGAACTGGAATAAAGCATTTGTACATGTGATCTAATTTACTCTTGATAACAATGCTTATGAGATGGTGTGGTAATAATCTGCATTTATTCCAGGAGCCCAGAGGTTACTTGGATCATAATGCCAAGTAGCATACCAGATATTACATCAACAGTATCTGATGGAGTCACACTGTAGACATTATTTCAGTTTTTATTTGAAAGCTCACTCTTGAATTTCCTTCCACCTCTGAAATGCTATAGTTTCATATAAAAAAAGAATCCCCTAGTCACTGTTCAATAAAAAGTAATTTGATTGTTCTGCAATATGCCTTTCTTCTTCTCTGGAGATAATGTGTTTTTTTTTCTATTATTAATTTTGGAAAAAGAGACATTTATTACTTCTTTAATCCTCAACTATTTGAAGTTGAACATTTAGCTAGCCTCAAATTTTTTAAAAAAGAAAAACACTTAAATCATCTACACTATGAAAATTTAATAGATTAGGCATTCATAAATAATTTCAACACTCAACTAGATAGTGCTTTATCTTAAAGACTCTTTTCTATTACCTTCAAGAAGAGAACAAGAGTATCTCCTTGCTAATTCATTTTGCAAAGTGTAAGTCATTGCCCTTCACAAAGGGAGAAAAAGATGTATAAAAAAGCCATGAACACTATTCAAATTCATTGCCTCTTCCAGGTGCGGGTAATTGAGTTGCCTCAAGATCAATATGAAATTGCCTAGGATACAGAAAGTCAATAGCTACTTCCAAAGTCAGGTCTGTCTAGTTTAGGTATCTATAAAAGCAGAATCTCCAGCTGCTGCTTCTAAACAAATCCAAATCTTCATAACAAAACTTGAGAGTGAATTCCATAAAGCAAGAGCTGCCTAAGCATCAGACTTTGATACAAAAAGTTCAGGGAGACCCCTGTTGAGCAAATAACATTCCCTTGATATTTTCTGGACCCTGAAGTGACACTGAATGAGCCATATATTTGATTGCATTTGATGTCATTTGATTTTAAAACAAAGTCTCTGTCCATGGTTCTTATTTCTAAGTTCCTAGAAATAAGTTTTAGCTTTGAAAGAAAAAGTAATTCAGTGAGACTATTTATTCATGAAAACAATTTACTTTCTTCTTACTATAACACTGGGATATTGCATAATAACCTCTCCTTTGTTTACTGTGTGTTGGAAATGAATGTGATAAAAGCATATCCAAAATATATTAATTTTGTGAAATTCTCACATTGGTAATTTTGGGAAGTAGAAAACACTGTCCCCTCCCTCAACAAAAGAGTTTCTGTTTGCCATTAAATGGAAAACTCCATATTGGAATTTGTACTTGAAACCCCAATACTAAATTTAATCCCCAATTCTCACATTCTCCTGGGGACCACTTGCTACTTACCTCTGCAACCACCACCTTGTCCTGTGTGAGGATGCTGAAAAGAATATTACTTTCTCTTTGTAGCTCTGTAACCATTCCACAGAACCTGTCTTAATCCTACATAGTCTGGTTGAGCCTTTTGTGGAAGGCAAATAAATCAAAATAAGCAATGGACACAGAAATTTGTGTGATAATAATAAAAAATAGAGCATTAACATTCTCTGGTATATCATCTGAGGCCATGGGCCATATGTTTCTCTGACTCCTCTCTTATATTTATGTGATGCTAGCAATATATTACTTTGCATTTTTAAAAAGGGACTCTGAGAGGCACAGATGTTTTCAAGTGCCATTTTTGTATGTCCCATTCCCTTTATCTTTAAAAAATGCTTAAAAATAGAATTTCTAACTTAGTCAGGGAGGATCATAATTGCCTAGAGTCTGCATTACTGTAAAGACTTATCTGTGGGGGTAATGCATGTGAACAGTACAGCATGGAGCAGAGAGAAGATTCCTCAATAAAAAAGACTCAAAGTCTATGCAACGATCTGTTAGTTTCTAACAGAAACTAAGTTTACCTAGTTAGTTTCTAAGTTTACCTAGTTCATTTTATTAGGGAGTTAAAGTCAATTAATGCTTAACAATTACGTCTAAAAATAATGCTTACTAAAAGCTGAGAAACATTTTTATTTGATATATATACCAGGACAAAATAAACTAAAAGAAACAACTATTTTATTCATTAAATTTTTCTTGAAACATTTATCTCTGGATTCCAGATATAGAATCCATATTTTGTTACCCTTTGGTGTATTCACTGGTGATATACTGGCTTGTTCTTTTGAGTAGTCCTCTTTAGTTCTTAAATATATTGTAAGTTTCTACAAAACAGGAGAAAGCCCCACGTTTATAAACTACTCATTACCTCTGCCAGTATTTCTTGGCGATAATAAGTTATGAAGGAGGAGCAAGTCAGCTTTGGCAACAGACTTCACATTGAATTTTGGCTCCACGAGACAAAAGCTTGTAATATTGGCAACTGAGGTATTCCTGGGTCTTAGTTTCCTCATCTATGAAATTAGAAAACTAACTACCTCAAAGACTTGTTGTGAGGCTTGAAAATGATAACATACACCAAATGCCTCGCTACGCATCTGGAACAAAATAGTGATGAATAACCAAATTTGAATGAATATGATTAAAGGGATATATCAAAACATTTTATGATCTCTGCTGCTGTATGTCTTTTCCATTCCTTAGTGGATTACAGTGAATTCCTTTTCTGTGTGTGAATTTAATGTTAGAAATAACAATAAATCAGATAATTTTTTTACTATTTGCAGGTTTTTTAATAGAAACTGCTAGAGCACTTTATCAAAAAGGCTTATAGGACTCTTCTCCTATTGCCTTGTGCCTAGAGATAAAGAAACCACATCAGCGATTCTGAGAGAGCTTCCTGCTTTATAGTGCTAAAATTAAAGCACCAAAATCAATTTTTCTTACTTACTGCTTTCCTCTGTTCCTCTCTTCCTCTCTTTCTCTGCCCTAGTCCTTTTTCCCTTCTTCCTTTCCTCCTACTCTCCTTTCCTTCCTCATTATTTTTCTTACTTTTTCTTCTTCAGAAACAATGAAGCTAAATATAGATGATGTGTCCAAAAATTTGGACAGATCTTTCACTGTATTAGTTATACTAAAATTTCTAAATGAAATAATTTGTCTCTCAGGTTTCTCTTGTAAAAAGGGAATACTGAAAAATTACCTTTGATGCTGGGTTTTAGGGACTACATTTATGGTAGGCATAATGAAGACACTCTATTGAGTTTTTAAAAATATCTGAGTATTTTAGAAGTATGATAAAGGGCTATCCTAGTCTCTGATAAAATGGACTTTAAGCCAACAAAGATCAAAGGAGACACAGAAGGGCATTACAAAATAGTAAAAAGATCAGTGCAACAAGAAGAGCTAATGATCCTACACATATACGCACCCAATACAGTAGCACCCAGATACATAAAGCAAGTTCTTAATGACCTACAAAGAGATTTAGACTCCCACACAATAATAGTGGAAAACTTTAACACTCCACTGTCATTATTAGACAAATCAACAAGAGAGAAAATTAACAAGGATATCCAGGACTTGAACTTAGATCTGGACCAAGTGATCCTAGTAGACATCTACAGAACTCTCCACCCCAAAACCACAGAATATACATTCTTCTCAGCACCATATCACACCTACTCTAAAAAAGAGGCAATTTCTTTACCTGCTTGTGTTTGGGTTTGCCTTGTAACTCCCCCTGATCAACGGAATGTAATGGGTGTTATGTTAGAGTTCCAAGTCTATGCGTCAGAGGCCTTGCACCTTCTATTGTCAACCCCTTGGAAACCAAATAGCACTTTCTAAAGAAGCTTGAGATAGCCTTCTTGACAATTGGTGAGGGGTGTGGGTTTTGACAACAGCCAGACATGTGAGCGAGATCATCTTAGATTATTTCATCCATTAAGCCTCCAAGTTGCTGCAGGCACATAAGTGACCTCATGTGAGACTCCCAGAAAAAACATCCAGCTGATCCCAGCTGAGGCAGAATTAAGAGAAATTCTACTATTCAAGAGAATGAGGAGAAAATAATATGATTATTTTAAGCCACTAGGGTATTTTTTCTGAAAAAAAAGTGGCGTATTTTATTAGTGCTCAAGAAAATTTTTCAGAAGATTAGAAGATTAATAATAACAGTTTGAAATACATTATCAGAAATTGCAACTGTTGGCCCAAAGAAAGCATAGGTTACACCAAGATGAGTTTGCTTCTTCTCTTCTGACTCATTTATGCTCTACACCTCCTACCTCTGCTGGGGCATGTTTTGAATTTTGTGTTTCAAAGCAATGATTGGAACAGGATAGCTAGTAAAGAGTCTTGGCATTTCTGCTGTACAACACCATCCTCAAATCCTCTACAGGCCATTTCTCCTTCATATTCTCCAGAGTTGGCCATATTCTAGTTTCTAACAATTTCTTATTTTTACCATAACTTTTTTTCCAGATCCTCCTTCTCCTGAAGATGCTTCTTCAGAAACTAAGGATAAACCAGGTGCAAAGAAGTCCAAAATTGTTGCATAAATATCTGGCTTCATTAAATGTCAGTCTACATCTTCACTTTCACTTGTGAAAGCAATGAAATCTGGGCTAAAGAAGACATTTTTGACTCCTTCCATCCTAAATAACTGCTTTGCCAGAAGGGAGTAAAACACTGCAGCTGGTGTGGGAAAATCCATGGTCCTTGTCTCTAAAATTGGTTTTCCTCTAATAAACTTCAAACTGTTGGGATTTGGGGTATGTTATGTTTAACTAAACTTATTTTATATGCAGTTACAGCTAAGTGATAATCCTCGGTGAAACAGAAATTAAAACTAAATAACCATACGTTTTACTACATCATTGTCCTATACATGTATCAGTTTGTGACAAAGTGACCAGAAAGGCAGTTGGAAAAGTGGTCTTAATTCGTTTTGATAGAGGCTGTTTCTTAGAGATATGCAAATTTATCATATGTAACAGAATCACTAGCACAGCCCTACAGCAATGGCTACAGTTTCCCCCAGCCACTGTCATATGAGATTATTTCTTACCCAGCAGTAGTTAACTAATATATCCACCAAAAAAGGCAATATGTTTTAGTAAAAAGAATCCTGAAAAGGCAGATGATAATCTGAGTTCAAGTCCTGATTGCATCAATAGATTAACTACATGAAATTGGATGCACCTCTTAACCTGTTTAGTTCACAATTTCTTCTTGTGCAAACAGAGGAAGTTTCATTGAACAATATTTTCAGTCATTTCAGCTATAAAGTTTATGCTTCTAACAACTATAGCTGACAGCAATTGTAGACCCAAATTAATTGAGCTTTAGTTTTAGAATACAGGTCATAACTGTCTAGAAAGCCCAGATTCTCACCTGCTAAAAAAAAAAAAAAAAAAAAAAAAAAAAAAAAAAAAAAAAAA